>JAQGBT010004527.1:0-16303 GCA_034698585.1 Disparrhopalites patrizii
AAATAAGCCTATTTCACACTGGCTTGCTCGCTTCAGAGTCATTACGACTCTGAACCCCATATAGTACATACATACAAGTGTTCACTATAATACTGACTCGAATGTGCTTTTGTATATCCTTTACAAATATAATGTAGGGGAAATTAAACTAATTATTGCTAGTGCAGGATTTGTACGGAAGTACAAAAGATTTTTGCTCCCACTAGTTGCCTATACATAAAATAATTACAATCAAGACAGTTTTTGTTATGTACTTGAACAAAATGTATACAATTGGAGTATGTCATATGTATAACGACTTACCATGTGTACAGCCTAGGGCCACAACGATGCCAATGTCTGTGACGTGATGTAACTACTGTCTAAAATCTTGTTAATGAATGCACTGAGTGCGCTGGCCTTGTCTAGTCTGGATTTAGCATGGTTACATTTAAATAGTGAAATGTAAAAAAAATGTTAAAAATATTTATCGAACAAATTTTTCCAAAAAAGAGCACAACGAAATACATAATAGGTATAGTGTCATTTGTTGTTTGTACAATTGTTGAAACGTACATTATATAGTAGCCTAAGTGAAAATTCGTTGTTGTACAACTTGCTGTTGTTGTTAGTGTAAACGGTGTATATAGTTTATTACAAAATGAATGTAGGTAGGAGGTACATAGTACATATAAACGAATCCGAAACGTATTTGTGACTGGGTGAGTAGGTAATCGTAGTTGGTCTGGGGGGAGTTGAGAAATTGCGCTCAGCAGCACCATGTTCTTGGGAGTACCAAGTACGTTTGATCAGATTAATATTTTAACCAAGTAGCTTACATTGTTACATTTTAAGGATGAAAATTTTTGTTGCTGAAAAAAATTGCAAGTAATAAAGAATAATGTATAATATTTAATTCGCAATACCACATATTTCATTTCACTTGCCTTATTTACATTCGTTTAACCCGGATAACACTTGTTACAAAAGCAGTAGATAACAGAATGGAATACTAATGTAATACTAAGTCATCAAGCCCAAGTATACGCTACAAAAACATGAAATATCTTGGGATGAATACTAAATACATTTCCACCTTACCAGGAACGATTTTATGTGAATGAAGATAAAAGATAATAGATCCTATTCATCGATTGAGAATGTATTAATATTAAAACACCGGCCCCACGCCCCACTTTGTGGGTAGTTAGTAATTACTAATTACACTTAAACAATTAAATAACCAGCAAAAACATTTGTAGTAACAAGTCAAATTCATGCATGCATATTAGATTTTAACAATAATTTTATCTAGCAGGACTGTATAATGTCAGTAAAATGAAACAGATGCAAACAAATAAATAAAAAATGATACATAGTTTTGTATTAAAATCATGGATCTACCGCTAATATTAATTTGTCTGAGACAAAGATATCTAATTGATCGATACATGTAAGATGCTCGTATTAGAATTGCACGAATCCCCTTCTCACTCCTCATCAGCGAAAATGGGACTGGGTGGTCCCTCGCTACACTTTCCATCTCCAGGAACATCAGGAGCAATTTCAACAGTGCTGTCAACAGTTGCGAAGTCTTGACTCTGTTTCGGGGGGACCGGATTTCTGTTCAGCCTGTCATACGGAAAAACTTTAGAATCCGTATTTGTTGCGACGATTTCTTTCAAAGTAGAAGTACTAGATACATTTCGGGACTGAAGCAGAACTTTTTCTGAGTGGTTTCCTTTTTCTTGGCTGGTCAATGACTTCAAGTTCATAATTCGGCGATCCATTTCAAAATCGCTACTGCAGTTTCGTGAAAAACATAAAGAGGAAGGTGTCTTCACAGCTGACACACAATATTGATAGGGACCGGCATGCATTTTTCGTCGCTGAGAAACATCCGAAGAAACAAGCAAATTGCTATACGCTGATAAATGCTGAGGTTTGCCCTTGTTCTTAATCATTGGTCGATGCGAATTGGAAGATAAGAGTACCCTATTCAGTGGCTTTCCTTTGGTCAGTTTTCTCGACGGAGTGGTTAAGTGCGCGGGCACAGATGGAATTTTGAAGGATTGGGAGGACCGCTTCGGGACGACAGTGTTAGTGGTAGCAGGTGGACAGTACAGCAATTCCTTATTCACAATGTGCTTCGATAATCGCTCCAGTAGCTCATCACGACGATCGTAGAACATTCCTCCAGGCTGTTTCAATTCAACGTTGACCATAATATATGCCAGATTCTCTTCAGGAGTTTCATCATGGTAAACTGCTGGGAACGAGACCAGCGGCAAAGTAAATGGTAAAATGTTCCCTCTTGAATGAGCAAGAGCAAGATCGCTACCTCTGCAACGCATATCTCTCTGCTGTTGACCCGAAGTTTGATTTGGTTCAGGGATGTGAATGTCATTAGAGTCCAAAAACGTAGGAGCATCAAAAACTTGCCAGAAAAATGATTCACACTCTAATTTATCTCTTGACAAACCCTCTGCCTCAGGTAGCGTCATTCGACAAGTACCAACTTCGACTCCGCTTTCATGACGCATGACTTCATTCTGAAGTATATCCGGAGAGTTCGTGATGATAAGTTCATCAGTGTCATCGGAAACACTAAGTGAAGTTTTTGTAGCAAGTTTAATGGGTGTACTGATTTCCGAACTGGACACATCGGTGTCCATATCTAATCGATTGGCAGATTTATCGGGTTTTCTAAGGAAATTCATCGGTGGAAATTCTCGTAATGCGTGCCCAAAGATTTCTTTACGCTGCGACAATTCGTCCTTATTCAGATTAACATAGCTATGATCATTCGTGTACGTCGACTGGAGTTCCTTGACCACAGAAGCACTCGTTTCGCTGCCAGATGGTGAAGAAACGGTTGAACTGCATTCTTGCTTTTCTACTATATTAAAAAGTACCCGTAGTACCAGCAATGAATACAAAAAATATCACGTCAGTTACTCATGACAAACGTTCCAAATAATTGCGCGTCAGTATCAGTAGCAACTAGGGACGCACGTAATGTCAGTAGCAAGTAGCAACTGACGGTTTGTATTGTAAAACCTACCAAAGCATCAACTAAGTAAAACAAGCCTGATGTGGTGAATAAACAATCAATGCTGTTACGTAATTTTAGCCAACTTACGTTAAAAGTAAAATAGCGTATGTTGTAACTTTGTTGTTACAACTTCTTTGAAGTAACCATCATACATACCTAAAGTGTTTCTCTTTGGATTTGGTGACGTGGATGATAATTTCGATGTTGCTTGAAATAATTCATCTTCAGCTGCAAATACTTTTCCACCTCCACAACCCTCTGTGATTATTTCTTCCACATGCAAATTCTCAAGTACTTCCAAGATCTCCCTTGCTTGACTTTTAGAGTCTAAAACTGTCCCCTGATCTGGTGTTGACCGGGGCGATGACCCGAACATCATCTTCTTCTTCGACGGAAACACCAGTTTGTTTTCCTGGAACTTCCTTGCAAATTCTGGCGACAGGATGGAATAGCCTTCTCTCTCTTCCGTGGCAGTCAAAGGTAAATCCTCAGGAACTAAATCCGGAGGACAGCAATGGATCAAATGTAGCTTGTATCGAAAAAGCAGTTGGTAGCCCCTTAAACACTTAGGGCACTCATAGCCGGAAGGACTCATTGGTCTTTGGGAGATTCGTTTCGGACGACTACTACTTTTGCCCTGAAATTTATCCATCACTTGCACACTGATAAGCCAACTGTTAAGTGAACTGGGCAAAACTAGGTGTTTATGCACAAGTTATAAACTCACGACAGAATTTCACTCTTGCTAATTCTAATGTACATATAAAGTATACAAATAGTTTTTTAGATACATCCACAGTAACGAAATGTAAGACGATATGCCGCTTCACAGCAATGGATATTATTGGTGAAGATTCCAAAACACCGAATTCTTTCTTCAAACGTTCAAAAACCCAAGGTCTGCCAAACTTTCATCCAGTCATCATTTATCAAATGCTTCTCTGCATCCTCGTACGTCGTAACCTTCAATACCAACACACAAGCAATATCAGTTATCAGTGTAGAGGTTAAACGTACCAATAGATAAAGAAATAGTTCCAATTCCTGCCTCCCGACTCGACTCTCTAGAATCAGGTTAGGAATTCCCCTCGAAACGAGTGCATACCGAAGATAATTAAGGATTGCATGCCTTTCCAAGCACTTGTTAAGGCAATCTTTAACTTTTTAAGAAGTAGGTAAAGGAATTCTAGCAGAATGATCTTACCCGTATTAGTGTAGTGCTGTATGCAGTGTTGTTATTTTATTTTTGTTAATTACTCAAGGTCACATCGAAATCGGACGAGCATACAAAAATTCTGATAACTACACCATCCATCGAACTGAAATCCACAAAAATCAAACAAGGTCAAAGGCTGGAAATACGGTTTTTTTGTACTAACAACAACAACCTGTAAAACTGATCACGTTTTAACAATTAATCATAAAATCCTTTACCATAGCTAAACCTCAGATTTTTTATTGAGAAAGTATTAACTAACTAAAGCACACTACTTACCATTTCAGTCTTTCGCACGTGGAAATTAATCCATATATAATGTATGTTATAAGTTATAATAGGTATTAAATCATTAAATGCAATATTTAATATTATATACATATATCCTATTTGTTATCCAGCAAAAAAATGCCTAAGTATATACCCACGGATTAAATATTTTCGCACTATATAATAATTGAACTCTTTCTTAATTAAAAAAAGAGCAAAATACGTGACATTTGAACTTGACCTGACCGCCACGAGAGACAAAAGATAGCCCGCCAACCCGAATATGAAAATTCTTGGGAGCAGTAAAATTTAAAACTTGGTCAATTCAATTAAATAAGGTTAGAGGGAACTAATTGCGTTTTTGCAGCTTTTTCTTAAAAAACGAAAAGTGCGTCATATGCTTTCATTGTATAAGTTGCTGCCCCCTATACACATTGAAAACCAACGAGCCGTATAATTTTCACCCTAATTGTTACCTCTTTTACCTCCGTTTAATTACGCCAATTATTATTGGTTTTCTGGTCGGTTAACTAAAATCGAGTTTTTTGTTCTTGGTGCGTTGCTGGATTTATTTATATTTTAAAACGGATACATTAGCCATAGAAGGTCAAAACGACCGTTAGGTCACCAGCTAAAGAGATGGAAGTATTGCCGGCGCTCCCGGATCTGGCCATAGAAATCGTTTTGCGATATCTGGATGGGAAGAGTGTGATAAGCTTGGCCACTTCCTCGATGAAATTACGAAGAAAAATCCAGACCATCGTTGGAGGAAGGCTGGTTAGGATTTTTCGGAATATATTTTGGATTGTCTATATCTATATGTATATTTTTTCTTGTTTCTTGTATGCATATTGAATCTTTATTTATACCGGAGGACTAATAAAACTGTATTGCAATTTGCAAATGATACAGGTGTTTTATTATGCTTAACTACACGCTAATGGAAACATCTAATGTTTACTTGCTGATCACAGAGAGGAGTATTTTGGAGCAATAAGTGTGACTGTTGGATGAGCGATCCCATGATGTTGCAAGTTATTGCCAGTTTCGACCCAATTTTCCCCGAACTTCCCAACCGGAACATTGTTAGCGACAAGAGGCAGGAGAATGATACAAGAGGAGAACGGAGAGTTACGGATTTCTCTTGGCCAACGATAATTCTTGGTGCTCATGATGTGGTTTGGAAATTTCGAATGGGCAGTTTTAGCCTTCGGAGATTAAAATGTTTGCAAGATCAGATCAAGACGGACATTGTTTTGCAGTATGACAAGGTAAAATTGGAGTCTGGGACCGTTAGTCGACGAACAGGGTCAGCTGGCTCTCTTTTTTGGAATACCTTATGCCCACCAGCAAACGAACACAATCCTGAGACGGTGTTGGTGTTTGATAAAAGGTTTACTTGTCGAAGAAGTGTGCCCACGGATCAGATGATGGTCTTTCAAGCTTTTGTTCTCCGGTTCCCTCGTGCACAGCAAGTGGACCCTTCTGGTATTACAGATCATTTACCGGGGGAAAACTTGGTTTGGAACCTACTGGTAATCGTTGGGGACACAGGGGTCAGTGTTTGCCCACTGCACGTGGGAGCGCCCTGTCACATTCGATGGAACAAGTATAACTTTGCGTTTAGTGCAAGTGTCATGGAAAAGAAGATGGAACCCATCGTCGCCGTTGACAAGTATGTTTTATGATGTTCTGAAGCAACTTCTTGTACCACCATTCTCGTCAAACCAAATGACATTTGAATGATGCATCCCAAACAAATATTCTGACTTCTTGTTGATGATATTTGTTTACAATCTGCAATTTTGTAGGGAATTTATTGCTATTTGGAGCCAACCCTACAAGTTAGACATCTATAAGATTAATGTCAACGAAGACGGAGATGTCGACAACGTGCTAATTAGGAGCTATCCCGAGGAACCGGAAGGAAGAGGTTTGGGGAAATTGTGGTCGAAAATGGCTTTGCATCAATGCAGTTTTACCTGCATCCTCAGTCAGGATTCTGGAACCGGTTTCGAACTCATCATTAGCTTTCCTGGGCTAACAAAATGGAAAGATGGCGATGTTTTTACCTTATCTTTTGCATCAAAGCCGTCGGAAGTTCGATCGAACTTGCAATGCTTCCCGACTGGCGCTAAGACCTTAATTGCAAAATACATTGACTTCCCCAAGACGACATCGGGACACGGTCTCCACGTTTATTACACTCAAGAGTTGGTGGCAGCGTCTTTTACAGGTATCCAATGGTTTTACCGTCTGTGGGGAAACCAATTCAAAGATCCGAATTCACCAAATCCAGAAGTACTGGTGGTTGAGATATTAGCTCCTAATCTCCTAGCCGTGGTTTCGCAACAAAAGTTGTATATAGCTCAGATCAGTGTCAATCCAAACCTTGATGTAACCTGCGAGTTCGAGAATGCTTTAAATCAACCTTGGGTCCACACCGAGGTTATTCGAAAATTGGATTTAGGACTGTGTGCATTGTTGAAACAAATCTCTTCAATAAAACTTGACTATGATCAGGGTAACCCGTTTTTGTGGGTTGAGGCGGAACGAGTAAGAAAAGAAGAGGATGGTTTTGAATTGGAAGATAGTCCCACATCATTTGATTTATATAGACTTCAGTGTTTTCTATAGTATATCTTGCAGTTCATTCGGGCACCAAAGTCCGTTATTTTGCAGAATTGTTTAATGTAGGTGTATAAAACAGACGTTGCTTGCCTGTTCGCCAACTTCAGGTGCTTGTTTCATGATTTGTTAGGATACCATTTGTAGTTCGTTTGCTCTCGTTGGTACGTAGTTGATAGGTATAAAGTTTGCTAGATTTATTAAACAAAATTCGAGTTTATTCAAGCGTTCCACCGTTCCATGTTTTAGACGAAATATTAATCATTGTGGCTTAATGGACTATTTTAATATTTGATGTATGTATGTGTGTATATATGTATTATTATTAGTTTATTAGTATTAAATAAATGGTAGTAAAATTCATAAAGATCTTTCACCCATGCAGGTATATATTTGCCATGTGTAGCACGTTTTTACGGAACTATATCATACTAGTACTAGACTCTTTGACTGAAAGTCTTAAACGATTAATTACACACAAGAGTACTTGTAAGTTTCGTACAGCTACTGTTTACCAAATGTATGGTATGATGTATCGGAATAATAATAATTTATTAATAATACATTTGTCATATGTATTTTTACGTTTTTTAATAAATGTATTTACTCATGTACTTTGTAAAAGATTGTACCCAAAAACTAGAAGCAATGTTAATTTTCATTTTGATTAATACCATGCACTTAGGGTAAATCTTTATCTACATATGTACTACATAGTACATACATACAAAGAGTGAGTTTTAGAATTACAAATAAAAAATCACCAGTTCACAGTAAATGGTTGATACCATCGTCGTACCATGCTATGCGTGTGTATAGTATGTACCTAGTACCTACATAATATAAATATTTTTTACACTAGGATTTGAGGAGTACATACGGTTAAGTGGATATATCAAACGCACAGGGCATCACTCACACAAGTATGTCAACGTATCATCACTGTATTGTATGTATTTGTAGTAATAAACTCTGTAACAACGAAAATCTAAAAAACTAAGTTCAACAAACCATTCGTACATTGTTTAACAACAAATAAACTATCTTTAACATCCATCTACTACTAACAGACAACAACTGTAATCGACAGTAGAAAAAATTAGCTGAGTGCCGGCTATTCCGCGTGAATAACACATACGCACTCGTAAGGGTAACACTTACTATTACCGACTCTTCTTTATAAATGTAATAATGAAAAATATCAAAACATCGCAAATGACGTAGGAAATATTAATTACTCTTGGTGAAGGTTAGAGACAGAAAGGGGAGGTGTCTCCTTCAGATCGAATAAATCAGTTCCCTGTTATACAGTATATATAACAATTCATTTGAGATTTCAAACATTTGGATTCTAGTACTACCAATAACCTATAAAATAATGTTTTTCGACAATTTCTCAAGTTCAGGAAGATTGAGGATGTCTCAGAGTGTCTGAGGATTGTTTAAATCTAGCGAAACAGCTTGGTGAAGCTGAAAAACGTCCGTATGGTCAACATCTCGACATGACCCAGCTGTTACAAGGCGAATTCCAGTGGGCAATGAATTCCATTCGTGAGAACGAGGGGGCCAAGTTTCTTCAATTTCATCCCTCTGCCTCTGGAGCAATCTGGAAAAAATTACAACATATGAATAACCATTTTTTTAAACAAATTAAATTCTACAACAAATTGAACTTACCGCAATGTTTCTTCAATCGCTCGTCGCCGTAAATTCTGCAGTTCCGCATCATTATTTTGTCTCAAGATGAAGTTCATGATCATGCGAATGGTGTTTATCTATCAGAGACATTTGCAAAAGGTGAATTTAATTCAAATTACAAAAATTCATAGAATATAGACAATAGAAGCATCAACATACAGATTCCAAGTCTTCATTGTCAATTTTTGTGTCGAAGATCACTTCCACATCATGGTCAGCGTAAACGGGTTCCCTCGTTCTAGGATCTACACCCAAGCCAGCTAGCGCACCGGTATACTGCGTTATGGTATCGTCTACACGGAGTTCCATTATTGGACAGAATAGTAAAGTCAATAATCCTGTCAATCCAGGTATTGCTGGCAACATGGTAGTGTCCCTGTAAAAAATAATGTTTTGCTTACAAATGTACCGGATTTCAAATGCTGTTGTGATCACTGGCATGCAAACAAATGTACGTATTACCTATGGAACTAATTACATGATTATCTGTAATGCACTTTTTGTCATTCAATATATTTACCTGGCCATGACATTTCCTGAGCGATGCGCTATTCCGACACTACCGGCTATTAAAAGTCTGGATGTAGGTGCCAAGAAATCGTGATCTAATGCCACACTATTGACACTAGCACCGTCCACATTCACTTGTTTGGCATTAGAACTTCGACAAAGTGCATTGAAAGTCATCTCCAAGGGACTGTTTGGACCACGCAGAGTAACCATTATACCACGACCTTCCTCTTCTTTCGGAGCTTCAACAACCGACTTTGGTACTTTTTTTGTGACTTGTTTCTCGTTCATCCCCTTTTTAACATCTGGACTCTGACGAGCAAGGTAGCCGGAGCGTCTCAACTCAAAATTATTCTACGAATGAGTAGTAAATCATTATAATTTACGCTGCGTTTACAATAAAAATGTTTTTCTTGGTCAAGTAAGATCTTACAAATGATTCTCTTGATTCCGCGCAGGACTCGACCAACTGTTTCTCCCATAGTTGAGTTCGAAGAGATGTACCACCAGCAACGAAGTCACCAGCTATCACACTGTCGACTATAGAAAAAATCTAAAACACACAGCAGGTTCAAATCTTTTGCTTACGTAAATGTAAAGATATGATATACGTACATATAGACATACGCATGTATAGGTACATGAATAATGAATACATCAAACGTGACCGATAAAGTAAACAAACACGCATGAAACCATACCTCCAACGTGCAATTACTATGCGACCACTCTTGCACAGCTTCAATAGTCGAACATGGCCAACTACCTGCATGTTTTACGGGAGCTTTGACCTCCCTCAATCGGCACATAATGACCTACAATATTTCGGTACATAAAGCGCTTGAATTCGTACCTACATCATTATAAACGGCCCACAACAAGTTAAATTAACGTTTCAAAGAATATTAACCAGTAGCTGGTAGCTACTGGTACATACCAGAGCAGGGGTCTCGAAAACAATATCACCCACGGGCCTCCGTTGAAGAAACTTAATATCACCAGGCTTGACCCATAGCAGTCTTCCCACATCAATAAGGTACACCTACAAATGGAAATGCAACCGACTTTATGTAGCATTTACTATGGCACATTTATTATTACAGTCACTGACTGCTTCAAAAATAAAACATTCATATTTCACAAAGTTCAGGCTGACTTACATAAACTTGTTTTGCTTTTGGCTCATCGTGAATCATGTCGATTCTTCCACGGTGAATTGTCTTTTCGTACTCAACGAATACCAGATGTCCTTTTTTTAATTGTTCAAAACGCAAATTATAGAGTTCTTTTCGTCTCTGGAATAAAGCTTCGTTCAGTCTGTCACGCCTTGAAAGATCGTCCTGATATATCACGTATATTTCAGTTGGAAGCACCACCTGTATTCGTACATCAAATTGTCAAATTGGAAACTTAGCTCCACATACCCTATTTATTATTTATAATCCTGGCAACACGGAGATCATAAATGCAGTAATACTGCTCATATATCAACCTTACGTGAGTTATAAAGACTTCAGAGCGACGGTCTGTGATAGTCGGAAGGGTGACTTGAGGAGGGGCAATGGTTTCATCTTGGGATGTTAAACGTAATTTGCGCATAGCTTCTTCTAATTCGTCCAACGCTTTCTGCCGTCTAATAGCAAGAGTGCATAACATACATATAATATGCAAACAAAATTGTTCTAGGTTAAAAACTGAGCAAAAGAGAAAGACCTACTCAATTATTTTAAAGCTGATGTTACAACGCAATTGCTTCATCTTAACAGCTCGATAAATTCCATGGCAGAGAGAACCTACTTTGTACCCTCTCAGATCGAACGAAATTAAAATTTTCGAGCCTTCATGCTCCAAGTACGGCATAGTTACCTCCCCGGTGCTAGCATTCACTTGTTCGAAGTGTTTCAAAATCAACGACGAATACCTGCAAAAATAAAGGTACATCTTGGTTTCGATTCTTCCTATACGTATCAAACAAAAAATTGTACGCAAGCAGAAAGACTGGGCAAATATTGCCTTACAGTTCACCGGGCTGTTCTGCCGGAAATCCCTGGAAAACGACAGTGCTGGCTGGATTTCTACCAATTAGTTCCTTGCAAATTTCCTTATCATATTCTTGCTTTTTCGGACGCGAATGGACAAAATAGTTGGGATAAAATGCTCCCGCAATAACCATCTAAGAAAAATGCCACATCATTAAAATTTTAAAACCCACAGAAGGATTTATGTGGTAGTGAATGTTAATATGAAACTATTTGAAATATTAAAAAAACCTTCAGCAAAATTCCCTGTTCTTCCGTTATATCACGGTGCACATGTGTTTCGTCAGAAATTATGTTCATCATGGCCAATCTCCTTTTGATTTCAGCAACCAAATTATAAATTTCGCTGCAAAGGTACACAAACAATTATTCTATTGTAGTGGTTAATAAGAGAATGACTTTACACCTTTTAAAGACAAGAAACAGCCATACTACAACTCAAGAGAAAAAAAGAGTATAATCTGTATCTCTATGCATTATATATGTATAATATGTACATAATTGCATACCGCATAACATTCAGCTGCACCAAATACTGCTTTGCCCACATGTTCTCCTCTTGGGTTCTTCTGAAGTCCATCTTCTCCATCTTGCGAACCCAAGTCTAACGCAAGGAAATGATGAAAATTAGCATTCAAAAGCTTTCCAAATAACTTCAATGAAAAAATTATCACATACCCGATATACGTTGATGAGAGCGAAACAATCAGAAAAAGTATGTTGAGACCAGAATAATTTCGACAAGTACGCCTGTAATCGACGATGATAAGGGTAACTGAAAGGACTTTTAGTACTCAACCCTGCCGCTAAAATATAAAATAACAAGAACGCTCATTTTCCTGTGCTTTCACGTCTGGAGTTGGATGAAAAGTACATAAATATCAGTACTTTAATATTTAATTCATTAGCAATAACTACCAATAATGATAGCTTCATCCAAGAGACCAAAAACATATCCCATCATGATTAGGCGACCGAAGCGCATATCGATTGGGAGGCGGGCCATGACTTCTCCCAAATAGGTCAAATCGCCATCAAATTCATCAAAGGTGTGATTAACCGCAGACACGAGATCGATTGTCAATGCTCCTACTTCCTTCAAATTTGCCACAGCTCGACGAATCCCTGACAATTTTGGAGGATCAATGGCTAACGCGAGTAGAGCTTTCGGACTGCCCATATCTAACATTTTTGCGTGCAGAACAACACTTTCCAAACTGGATTTCATCATTTCGGGAAATGCCTCTGTAGCAAGATTTTTCTGTTTTGATCAATAAATATTAAATCATACTATTGCACTACCAATTCTGAATTGTAATAAAACATTCAATAATCATAAAAACGATAAACCGCTTACATAAAATAATTCTGGCACCATACGAAACACATGACCGGGAGCCACCCGTCCACAACGACCTTTTCTTTGAATACACTGATTTTTTGAAGCCCATTCCATTCTTAGGCAAGTGTAATTAGTCGTGGGGTCACAGCTCAACGATTTTGTTAAGCAGAAATCAATCACTACAAAAAAAACAATCAACACACGATATTACGACGCAATTGCGCTTCGCATTTAGGTAACTCTGAATTTAATGTTTTACTTACCGTATCTTATGTCAGTCACAGTAATAGAACTTTCCGCTATATTAGTTGCCAGAATAATTTTCCTGTGTCCCCTTGCAACTGGCAGGAAAACTTTTTGCTGCTCCTCTGCCGTTATGGTTGAGTGAAGAGGCAATGGGTTCCACTTACAGTAGTCCACTCCGTCAGGACCTCTGAAACGATTATGCTGGCCTTTAGCTTACTAAATTTGCTGCTCGCAACAGCAAGAAAGATAAAAGGATGAAACACTTACGCTTTGGTTGCGCTGAAGTCCGACAGGCCTTTGTACATCGACTCGATCTCCAGTAACCCGGGTAGAAACACGAGTACCGCCCCACGCTCTACATCCTTTTCAATATTGTCAGGCTCATTTTTATCTGGCTTCATGTTCCCATACTTCCTTTCTTTCTTTTCAAGTGTATCCAATGAATAAATGATGTTGACAGCCATTTCGTATATTTCTGGAGCAATTTTAGGCTCCTCGTAAAAATCCACTTTGAATGAAGGTGGCTAAAGTAAACAAAATAATAACCAACACATAAGTATTCCTAGAATTAAATAATGCTAAGAAATCGTTAATAAATCTCATATGAAACCTACCAGATCAATGCCATGAATATTATTTAGATAATGTTCTTCCACTGGATACACAGTCTTGTGAGGAATTTCAATGGTGCAAGGATCGACTCTACCATAGCTAGGAAAGTAATTCTTGAACTTCAGGGCATTCATTGTCGCTGACATGAGAATGATTTTCGTCGATGCTTCCTTATTCTTCAGCATAATACGTTTAATAACCAGCATCAAGAGATCAGTGTCCAGGTCACGCTCATGTACTTCATCTAAGATTAAACGAAAAAGACTTGGTTCACCTACATAACGCAGTGTCATTGTCTGTAATAAACAGTAATTCTTTAAATAGTTCCAGAATCATCTTCGGTACCTATGATTATATGAGACCATTCTCGCATAGACTTCTTGCTGATTAGCATCTGCAGAAGTACTCCAGTAGTCATGTAGATCAACCGTGTGTGTTCTTTATATTGTCTTTCCATGCCCACCTAGTACACCCAAAGTCAAGGTAAAAACATGTACGAAAAACTAAAAATGTATTTATGAACGATCGAGTACCTGATAGCCGACAATATCTCCTACAGTCCAATTTCGTTCATAAGACACTCGGTTGGCGACCGAAAGTGCGGCGATTCGTCGAGGCTGGGTAACTACGATTTTGCAGTACTTGTTTTCTCTGACGGATTCATCCAAAATGAATTGTGGTACCTTTTGAACACATTAACTCAAGTATTATTACTTATTCTTATTACTCTCAAATGCATCAGAACGTCTTCTAATTTTAAAAAATCCCATGGCTAACCTGTGTGGTTTTTCCGCAGCCCGTGAAACCTTCAATGATTGTCACTAAATGCGTGTTCACAGCACTGAGTATCTGTAACACAAAACCAATCCATATATTTAGAATTATCATTTAAGACTTAACATGAAGAATGGCTGTATCATTCGACAAGCTCTCACTTTATCTTTAACTTCATAAATGGCCAAGTTTGAGCTGTCACATTTTCGTTTGCTGATGTCTAAGGTGTCCTTCATAAGGTCGAAGATTCCCTGACCCGTATTATCGGCTATGTCCCCTTGCACTGATGCGTCTGCTGCGTCATTTCCCGATGGGCCATTGCGATGAGCTCTGCCACCTCGACGAGGTACTCTGTTGTAGTGCCGTCCATGACACTGGGAATACAAAACAAAAGATATTAACCGGAAATTTCAGTTGTTGTTAGTGACACAGGAATATACAGTTACATTCCAAATCTTCAGTATGTCGACTATGTCGTTTACTTGACCCAACAACCAACCAATTTCGATAGAAATTTTGATTACCTCATTGAACTGCCGTATCTGTTGAATTTCAGCTTCCCTATATTCTCGGATATATTCTAAATCTTCATCTTCCTCCTGCTGACGAAGGTAACGTTCTTCAGCGCCGAAATCATCCTCACCGACATTCCTCTTACGATTGTTCTGATGTATTGTCGGTACTGGCTTTTGTGGAAACTGGAAAAAGTTTGTAAGAGGTCGGCCATCCTCCAAGGCTGCTGAATGCTGAGGCGGTCTTCGATTGTGAACACCCGCCATTCTTACCGTAACTGACTATATTCTGGTTCACCGACTTTAGTAACTTCTGGACAAGACAAAACCAAAATCTTTACTTAACTTTTTTTGTCTGTTAAGAAAATATCAATCAACACATGAATTCGTCAACATAACTATCGTCACTTCTAGCTCTACGTGAACACACACAAATCACAACTTTGGAGTTAGGATTACGTATACCTATACTTTCAACTAAAAAGAATGCACTTTAATGACCATTCTGTAAGTTGCTTGCCCACTTCAAACGCTTTTACTGTCTTCCAGCACCTATTATTCTCAACCAGACACTCGATTCAACACAACTACAAACTACAACAGCTATTACAAAACACTATTACGGAATCCTTGCGATGGCATTTTTCAAATACATCGCTAGCAAACGCACGCTCAAATTCAAGTAATTATTATTTAGCCACGAGACTCAACCCCCCCCCCCCGCACATATTCGTTCTCTATTAAATTACTTTATTGTTGCAATATGTATAATATAGTCAATTTAGCGTCTTTTACAAGTTGTACAATGGACATAAAGACACAATGGCAATAACTGCAACGCAGCGCCAATTAAATAACGTCGCCACAAAAAAAAAGTATTTAAACGACTTATTATTGGTTCATCAATCATGGTCTCCCAACCATGCTTCAGGGTGACGAGTTCACAGAACCCCAACGAACATAGCACATGGCCCCTATTTATGAACTATGGGCCCGGGATCAAGGCGATGGTTTAAACGAAAAACAAAATTGCAAAATAGAATTTTTTAAGTATAATAATATGTATCCAAATACACCTTTCATAAATATAATACATTTATACACACACACGAAGTGCTTAATTTGTGATGAGAGCATGCACATATATATACATATACCTATACATAAATAAATAAATACTGGAGGCTTATTATATAGGTATACACATGGCTTTTTATAGTTTATGTTATAATATTAGCTACTTATAATCCCCATTTATTTCATGACCATGATGACGGATCCCAGGTAATATCGCACAGTGCCGATTATTGCGATCAAATTTTCATCTACATATTGTTAGCAAATGCCTCATTTGCTCTCGTCGCTATAGTGTCATAGTTATTGTTATTATTATTAAATTTAATTTAATTGATTGGGTCATTG
>JAQGBT010004528.1:0-16303 GCA_034698585.1 Disparrhopalites patrizii
GGGAGAGGGAGAGGGAGAGGGAGAGGGAGAGGGAGAGGGAGAAAAATGGTTCCTCAGTTACTCTAGCTATTACTTCAAATGTCAGGCACAGAGATCTCTGCATTCAGTCCCTTCCTCTTCGTCTTCCCCGTATGGGGACTTACACTGCAGTAATGGAAATACCACTCCAGTAAACAGAGACTTTCTCTCTCTCTCCCGCTCCGAGTAGTGGAATCCCGAGCATTTTTTCACTCTCTCTCTCGCTTTACTGTAAATCTTAACTTGTATTTTCCCTGTAAGAGTCAAAGAAAGCTGGTGGAATAAATAACTCTCAATGTCTCCTTGTATCTACCCCCACCCTCCTTTCATTCCCCACCATTGCATATTCATTGAGGAGAGAAAAAAGAATGAGAAAAAAGCATATTTGCTTCTCTCTCTTTAATTTCACTTTCTTCCATTTTCTCGATGCATGCAAGTTTCGGGGAAATAAAAGCATTATTGTGATATGGTGAAGAAGGGAGAACTCCAGGATAATTTTCCTCCCATGTAGATTGGATGATATAGGACGAGACAGAGAATGCACTGTGGAAAATGACACTCTTCAATATTTCTTGGGTGCATTTTGAAAGCAGTCAAGAGCTGAGGCGGCAGTGGTACTTGCAATTATAGGAGATGGAAGGAGAGAGAGATAGAGAAGGGGAGAAAATAGGGAGAAAGTTGAGTTTTTTGGCCAACACCCAACATCTCAATGACTCTTTTTGTCCAATGATTCCTGGCTCAGTCCTTGTGGGAGTATGTCAGAGTTATAGGGAGGAGAATGAGAGAGATGCAGAGAGGGAGCTAGAAGACATTAGATGGAGAAAAAGAGAGAAAAAAAGGAAAAGAGGAGAAGAGTGAAAGTGAGAGGAGAAAGTGAGTGAAAGTACAGGAGTTGCCAGCTCCCTTTTTACATGCATATGTCAGGCCTATGTAAGACCATGGTAATTGAGAACTCTCTCCGTCCCCATTGTAATATGAACCAATTATGACCAAGTCTCAATTACCCTATGCTTAAGGCAATTAACTAGAAGCAGAGAACTGACTCAGCATATATTCTCCTATATTTTACTCCTCCTCAGTCCAACCCTTTCCCTTCCTACCATCATTTATTTTTCAACACTGGGGCTCCAGCCAATCCTAGGGCAATTTCTTCTTAAAGAAAAAACTGTGTCTCTTAGATTTTTCCAAACGTGAAAGCTAGACCTGTTTTTAAAGAGAAAGCTATTCCTGTTTTTTAAGGCGAAAGCTTTGCCTGTTTTTTAAGGCGAAAGCTATTCCTGTTTTTTTTGAAGGAGCAAGCTATTCCTGTTTTTAAGGCGAAACCTATGCCTGTTTTTTGTGGAGAAAGGTATACCTATTTTTAAGGCGAAAGATATGCCTGTTTTTTTGAAGGAGAAAGCTATTCCAATTTTTTTTATGGAGAAAGCTATCGCTGTTTTTTAAGGAGAAAGCTATTCCTATTTTTTTTGAAGGAGCAAGCTCTGCCTGTTTTTAGGGCGAAACCTGTGCCTGTTTTTTTATGGAGAAAGCTATGGCTGTTTTTTAAGGAGAACGTTATGCCTGCTTTTTAAGGCGAAAGATATGCCTGTTTTTTTGAAGGAGAAAGCTACGCCTATATTTTTGGAAGGACAATGCTTCGAATCTTGTGTTTTCAAATTAAAAGAGCATTTTCAATAATTGTAGAATCACAAATAAATTATGGTATTTTTGGGAATAATTAGAAAATATTAAAAGAAGAACTTACAGGTTATAGTGAACATCCGCCATGTTAGATCGGAATCGCAAAGCTTGTCTATAAGCGACTTCCGCCTCACCAATCCGACCCTGATTGTGGAGGACATTGCCCAAGTTGCCCCAGGACTTTGGGGGATTAACACTAATGCCCGAACTGTACAATTCCTCCTCATCCCTCCAGTCCTCATTCCTCCTCACAGTCTTTGCACTGAGAAAGAATATGGTGAGAATGACACTGAGGACCAAAGCCTGTTTCCACCGTCGGGGTCGCCTCATCCTCTCTATCCTCGTCCACAATTGAAGGAATCCATGACCGACTAGGAGGCAGAAACCGACGGAGGGGAAATACAGGACTCTTTCCGCCACGACGAAGCCCACGTAAAAAAATAGGTTGGCGGCAGGTAAGAATGGACAGATGAGGAATGCGAGTTCCACTAACATTGTTCCGTGCTCCGAGGAGGTTGACCAGGAAGAGGTACAAGAGGAGGAGGAGATGAGGTCATCTCCGAGAAACCAAGAGAGACATCCACCTCCTCCGGAGTTCCTTTCCGGGGATGCACTCCCCTGTCTCTTTCCCAAGCGATTCCCATTGTTGGCCCTGTTGTGAGACATCTTCCCATAATTACCCATCCCACTCTTGAGGTGTCCCCCCTTGTTGGAGCCACTATGATGATGATTCTTCTGCCAACGAGCTCCATTATTGATCCCTCTCCGACCACCTCCTCCCATGTACTCCTCCAGCACGCAGGGGCCTCCTCCGAAGGAGCAGGAGGAAATGATGGAATTGTTGTTGTTCCCACCACCAACGCTGCAAATACTGGGAGTACAGCACTTGTGATGGGCGGAAATGAGCCGGCACACATTGCACACATTTTTCAACGGGGAGCAGTAGATGGTTCGGTGGTGGTCTTGCCCCTGCTGATGCGTCTGGGCTTGTTGTTGCTGGAGTTGGAGGAGCGGCTGATGGTGCTGATGATAATGAAGATGAAGTCTCTCGACGGCACTCAACTCCTCCGGTGATTTATTGACTACCCGAAAGCTGGCGATGAGTCTCCGCAGGAGGCACAAGTACAGCACACCTGTGAGTAGATTCCGAGGGTCTGACAGTGTCACGATCCGGGGGATGGCCTCCATGGACCAGTCATAACTGAGTCGGTACGGGTACATGAGGAGCAAGACGTTCCACACGGGCAGGAAGGAGAAGGTCAACATCCGAACCAGAGTACTGGGTTCATGAGACGTGGGGTTATCCGCTCTCGCAAATTTTGGCGGCTCGTACCCACCCATGACACTCATTCGCACGTGGAAGAGTGCCAGGAAGGAGAGGCCCAGGATGAGGACACTTGCTGAGCAGTCCAATTTCCTCAGGGTGGGATGAGCCTGCAAATTACAGTCAAGGGTAAGACACCGATCATCAGAACCTAGCCGTGCATTCTCAACTCATTTCTTTAGCTTTGCGGTTATTTATATCATATGTACATACGAGGAGCGCACGAGTACATAACAAAATGGGGATGTCACACTATTACCCGCAATTTATTTTAGAACCCTCTAAATTGCTCTTCTACATGATTTTTATTTTTAGTATGCTTTTTGTCCTTTTTATCATTCCACACTTTCACCTTCGCTTTCTTTCTGTTAGTGTCTTTGCTTTCTTTTTCCATGCGTTTTCTTTCGATTTCATTTTCATTTGCTTCGGTTTTAAGATGTCGCTTCTATGCATTCTCTTTTGATTTTTTACATTGTTGCTTTTTCTCTTGCTTTCCATGCTTTATCTTTTAATTTTGCAATGTTGGTTTTTCTCTTGCTTTTCATGTTTTCTCTTTTGATATTTTACACGGTTGGTTTTTCTCTTGCTTTCCATACTTTCTATTTTCCTTTTTTTTCTTCTAATTGTAAGATGGATCAAAGATCTTCCATTCTTTTTTTTCTATCGACGTTTCCTCTTGCCCTCCGTGCTTACTCATTGAATTCAAAGTTATTTGATTTTGCTTTCTCCATTGAGTTCTCCCAGTGACATCTTCTTTACATTCTATTATCAATTTTTCTTTCGTATGTTTTCTATTACTTTCCCTTTTCTTGTCTTTTACAATTTATCCGTAACCCCCGTTGTTCTCCTTCGATTTTATCCCATATTTCTGCCTTAAATTGAGAGCTATTGCTCTTTTCCTTCCTTTCTTTCTCGATTTATTTGTCTCTTGTATTCTATTCTCACGTATTTCTTGTAGGTTGCATTGATTTCTTTCTTGTTTGTGTCCCCTTAACACAGGCGGATATTGAGTCATACCAGCATAATTTTATTGAGCAAAATTTCACAGGAAACGTAGACACCTGTGGGAGGTACAAACCTTTGGGAAACGGGAATGCCAATCAATTTTGGGGTCACATTTTGTATTGGCTAATGACCTTTTACCGTGAGTAAAAGTGGAGAAGTTGATCCTTATTGCCTTTTATGGAAAAAGCAATTTTTAAAAAAATATGGACTTAAGCTAGTTTGACTCTGTACCCTTCAATTCTGCTTTCTTTATTCCTTGGTAGTTTTCTCGTTTTATCGATACGTCTGCTCCTTTCTCCGAGCTTATCTTTCCTGCTCTTTATTCTCATCCTTTCAATTTTGATATTCTCTTTCTTATTCCGTTTAATCTCAATTCTATATCTTCCTCCCTCCCATCCCTCTGTGCCCCATCCCGTGGGGTGTTCAAAGGAAGGAGAGCGTCCCATATAAAATCTGAGCCTATGTCTTATCTCTCGGCCCACTCCGGGAGTGAGCGGTTGGATTGAAAGAAAAATAATAATAATAATAATATTACGAGTAAGTAAAAATCCCATCATCCCTCTTTTTTTTTTACTCAACCCCGTCACAAATTAGATTTATGGTCTGTTATGTCTCCCTCCTAATGGCAGCTCCGTGTACCTTATACCTATACATGTATATACACGTGCTCACATGCATTCCTATTACGGAGGGAAAATATGTACTTTCTCTTTCTCTTCCTCCCCAACTTTTCTCTCTCCTTACCTTTTGTAAACGGAAATCAATACCCTCCTCCCGATTCTCTCTCCTCTCCGACATACAAAGTCCCATATACCGTCCTTCCCACAAGTCCCTCCAAAAAAAAGGGAAATAAGTGAGTTTACAAGAGGAAGAATTTTCTTTTGGGGAGAGGGATTGAAAGAAATAAAAGGAAAGGAAGGAAAAGGAACGGATTTGCGGAAAGAGGGAAAACTCTTGTAAGAAGATATTCTTTTGGACTGAGAGGAAGGAGGAAATACCTGTGTCACAAAATCACGGCTGGGAAGAGAGAGGAAGAGGGGGAAACAATGGGAAAAATTGAAAAAAAATATACCCAGGCACTTTGTTACTCTTCCTATTTTGGCATGTACTAGCTTCGAGGAGGAAGAAGAAGGAGGGAACAAGAGTTTTTTCTGGATATTCGCAAGTTGAACTCTCTCCTCTCTTCCTCTTTTTCTTATCAATTGACTATAAATATTTCCTTCATACAGCTTTGAAAGTCTGTGTAATGTATTTTGTTCCTTTCCCCCTCTATCTCGATTCTCCCCTTTCTCCCAGCCATTCGTAATTTTTTTCCCCTTTTTGCGTTTTCTGTTTTTGTTCCCCATTTTTTTGGCCATTCATACTCCTGTATACCATCCTTTAAGGCCGAGAAAGAGTAGAAGGGAGAGAGAGAGGATTCCAACCAGAGCTATATAAATGCTTCCTCCAACACAGTCAACAGTATAAGTTATGGAAGGGGGAACTAGTTGCCTTAGCCAAGAAACTTTTCAACGCTGAATGAAGCTGAGGGAAATTCTTTTTTTTTACTCAACCAGTACTACTAGAACCTCGATGGGACAAACTCCGGTCAGCACTCAACATGAAAGATAGTGGGGAGTCAGACGAGTAGGGGATTTCCCCAAAAAATTTCACTACCAAACTCATTCATTCTTCTACGGAGAATGGATGGCTTTTCACCAAACAGAGGCAATACTGGGTAGCGCTAAAACTCAGAGACAGACCGAATGGTGAGTCAAAGTACTGTTGGAATGTCTGTAACTACATAGCATGGAGAAAGTGGGGGACGAGAAATCCAATGGAAGGGATGGAGGGAGAAAGGCAAACAAAAGTCGGGGTAGAGCAAAGGCAGTTCCAAACATTGACACAGAGAGAGAGCACAAGACAAAATTGGAAGATGAGAGAGCAAATAGCAATGAGTGGGCACCAAAGAATAGAATGAATTTGTTTTCAGTTAAACCGCAAGCACAAATAGTGAGGACGGAGGATGCAAAACAGAAATATAGGATAAATGTAGCATGGTTAGGAAACGGCGAGAGTAAAATGTAGGACGTACAGAGAGAAGGAGCAGATTGAAAGCGAGAAATATGGAGTAAGTCAAGAAAAGAAAAAACAGCGAAAAAGAAGAGAAATATAAACTGGCTGAGCAAAAAAAAGCAGATGAAACATGTAGAGAGACATAGTGCGACGGGGAGGAAATAATGAAACAAACGACAGAGAGAAAACACAAAAATACTGACAATGAGAAAAGAAAGGGAGAAACGTAAAGAAAACAGAAAGGGAGAGACTTGGATACAACAGAAAGGGATAGACAGGGAGAAAGAGAGACACGGGAAAAAACAGAAAGAGAGAGAGACATGAAGAAATAAGAAAGAGAAAGACACGAAGAAAGCAGAAAGAGACACAAAAAGACATCAAAAAAGGAGAAAGGGAGAGAGGTAATGAAATCAGAAAGGGATGAGAGAGACATGAAAAAAGCAGAAAGGGAGAGACTTGGCTAATACAGAAAGGGATAGATATTGAGGAATCAGAAAGAGACAGACATGGAAAAAGCAGAAAGAGAGAGATACGAAGAAAGCAGAAAAAGAGAGACACATAGACATCAGAAAGGGAGAGAAATGAAGAAAGCAGAAAAAGAGAAACCTGGAGTAAGTATAAAGAGAGAAACATGAAAAGAAAGCAGAAAAAAAGAAACCTGGAGAAAGCAGAAAAAGAGAAACCTGGAGAAAGTAGAAAGGGAGAGACATGGAGAGAGTGGAAAGAGAGACAGGGAAAGAGTAGAAAGAGAGATGTGGAGGGAGTGGAAAGCGAATGGAGAAAGTAGAAAGAGAGACGTGGAGAAAGCAGAAAGGGAGAGACATGAAGAAATCAGAAAGGGAGTGAAAGGAAAAACAAAAAGAGAGAAACGAAGTAGAGAGTGAAAAAGAAAACCGAGATATAAGAACAGACCTTGAGCAAGAGAAGGAGAGAGAGAAACGGAAGCCAGAAAGAGACAAACAACAGAGACACTTGTGCTTGACAAAAAAGGAAATGAAGAATAAAGCGTAAAAGCTACAAAGAATAGCAGCCATCTAAAGGTAAACAGAAGGGAAACCTTGCCCTGGAAAAGCTGGAAGGCGGATAAGGAAGGAATGCAATAGAATTGCCAAAAACTTAAAAGAAAACAAAACCAACAAAAGGTTGGGGATGAATGAAAAGCAAGTAGGAAACTATGCAACAGCCCCACAATACAACTACCCCGCAATGGATGGATGGTAGAAGAAAAATTGAGGATGCGGATAGTCCTCCCCCTCCGCCTTCTCCATTGCTCCAGTCACAAAGTGAGTCTCCATATATACGTATACAGACAAAAACTTGACATCTTTGTTACCTTGCCTCCTGGAGAAAAAAAATATTTATAAGGGCCGTCGTCTGCCTCTAGTAGGACACACGCACCACGTGTGTACCACTTAAAAAAAGTGCATGGTGAGGAGAAAAAAAATATCGTCATTCTCTGGCAGTTCGTATCAACAAGCTCTCCATGTCTTCCACACACAAGGCTTGTGAAAAGCCTTAGAATGTGCATATACATACATACTATATTCATACACCCATCCCACTCATGAAGGCTCTATATAGTATGTAGAGAAAAGGGAGCAACAACATTTGCTCAGTAAGCAAAACCCCCGAACAAAACCATATATCTCCGTGTGATGCCACTATTATTATTATGACTTTGACTCTATCTCTTACTCTCACACAGGCAGACACATCTCCCTTTTTCTCTTCCCCACCCGAGACTTTCTTGGTCTTATAGTCAAGAAAGAAGGACAATGTCGCGTTTGCACATTCGGAGGGAAAGAGAGAGAGAGAGAAAAAAAAAATTTCCTCACATTCACAACATTAACCATTTTCGCGCCTTTCTCCTTTTTATCACGCACCACACGGCTCGTCCTTTTGTAGGAAGAAATTGCTCCGCGGCAAAAAATAGAGAGAAATTGTGGCATTGGGACACAAGCTTCCCCCAGCATAACATGGTCCAATGTGTGTGGGAGGACATTGGAGATAGAATGTGTGTATAAGAAAAACTGCTCAAGGTATTTTCTTCTAAAGAAAGTATTATTATTCCTATAAGGACAGCCCCTGGAAAAAAGATAATCATTGCCTACAATTATATTTTGTTCTGGAGAAGACCATGGATCTGAAGGCTTCAAAAGGGAATTTTTGGGACCAAAGAAAAAAAACCAAGACTCCATACTCTCTTTCAGAACAGACATAAATTCCAAAGGGGATCCCAAAACTCTTTTTGAGCCCTGACCCCATCTCCCACCTATCTCCCTGTCATTGTCTGTCATCATGAAGGCGCTTATGGATGTACAGTTTTTGAGAACTCTGCCAGCATCCCATTTCCATCACATCTTTTTTTTTTGTACAAATCTCATTTTCCTCATCTCATATCATCATCCTCTAAAATTTCCTCTCATCCCCATCAACATCTCTTCGTATATCTGTCGCTCTCCTTCCCACTTTCTCTCTCTCTCTCTCATTCTCCTACTTTTAATTAGTAGTAGACCTGTCAACATGAGAAATTTTCCAGGGGAGTGTCAGCACATATCCGGCAGACAAACTCAACTACCTTCAGTGGCATGCCAGAGTGACAGGAGAAATATTTGGTTTGAAACGCTTGAGCAAAGTATTATTTCTCTCTCAATACATAAATCCTGTTATAATATTAGAGTCTTCTTCTGTAGTCAGTTTTTCCCCTCCATATTTCTCTCCCTTTCCCACTGTCTCTCACTCTTTCCCTCTGTCTCTTACTCTTTCCCTCTGACTCTCACTCTTCCCCCTGTATCTCTCTCTCCCCCTCTGTTGCTCTCACAATATCGACAGTAGGGGAAAAGACTCACTTCATCGGAAAAAGAGCTACATAGTGGAAATTCCCCTAAAAATATACATAAATTCCATTCCTATTCGCTCGCCTCCCCCAATGGATTTTGTTTCAGGAAAGACGACAGGGGAAAAAAAAGAACCTAGGAAAAAATGGGACCATTGTTCGAGGATAAACAGGGAGGAAGATCCGAGTGTTGAGCTTATCGAAGGCCAAAAGGGAAGAAATTCATGGAATTCCTTTAGAGAACACATCCATTCTATTTCCCACCCACAATGCCCACCCAGGATTGTGTGAAGGCCTCAATAATGTAATAACTGGGTGAGTTTCGAAAGTCAGAGGGAAATCCCCTACTTAAAATACATTGACTTTTTTCTCCTTTTCTCCAAAGAAATCCTGGGGAGATGGGGGAATGTGTATGAGGCGAAAAAATCAACAAAACTTTCACCTCTCTCGTCTCTCTCTCTCATTCTCTCACTGGCATCCTCTATTTTTATCTCACTTTCTCTCCGGCCTCAACGGGTGGAAGAATAGGAACAAATCATGTCTAACCCCATTTACTTGAAAAAGGATTTACACTCAATGATTTGTCACATGCATTAAGGCTTCCTCACCTAAGCACCAGGCCTCACACACGTGTCCGGAGACTTTGGCATCAAATCCTCTTATGGACAAAAAAGGTGTATAAAAGAAAATCAAGTCAGGAGCATCCATACTTAAGAGATATCCTCCTTATAGTAGTGTTTTCCTCATAGTTTTGGGCCCCCATGGGACAAACACGGGCCTTTTCATTACCTGGAGAATGATTGAGCAGTCAAGAAAATGGGAATAGTAATAGTAATAATAACAAGCAACCAACACTAATATGCTCAAAGGATTTCTCTTACCACACATTCTTATACCGGAATACGTAATTAATGTTATGTGCGTCGACAGCTGGAATAGGCAGACACAAACGGATTTCTCCTTCGTCTCTTTCTCACTCTCTCTCTCTGTCTCTCTATTTTCCTCTTGCTGAGCAAAGTCAATTACCCATGGAGAAATTCCTGGCTATCACAACTTTCTCTCCTTCAAAACAAAATGGGCTCTCCTCCCGAATTCCCCATTTTCTACTCTCTCTCTCTCCCCTCATATTTCTCAGGTAAAACTTGGAGGGTCTAGAGAGACCCACAGTGGGGTATAAGGAGGAAGGAGAGAAGTAAATCAAATCGATTCACAAATTCTACTTTCGTCCAACTTCCCTTCATTATCTTCATTATTAGTGTGTCTTCTTCTCCTATTTTCTCTTCTATGTACTCAAGCCATGTGGCAGGATTCCAGGGAGAAATTGTTCAAGGAGTGGGTTCTGGCAATAGCAACAAAAAGCACGGGTTACCGGGGGAGGTAGCTTATCAATGGGAGTTGATTGGGAAATTATACATTTCTCCTCAAACCATTGTGTCTCCAGCTACCTAACGTCCAAGTTTCTCAGCCATGCTGATTGTGAGGGGGAGAAAATTAGGATAAAGACTGGAGGGGGGAAAGGCAAAATTATACTGGGAAGGAGAAAGTGACAACTGGGTAGGTGTGTAGCTGCAGAGGAGCAAAAGAGAAAGAAAATGATGTAAACCTGGAGGAGAACAAAGGGAGAGAAGAAACGCAGAAAACAAAACATGGAAGGCGTGAAATGGCAAAAAAGAGACAATGAGAAATGGGCAAGAGGCGAGAGGATAGGATAACTAGTCAGAAGGAGGAAATATAAGAAAAAAGATGGAGTTGGGAAAGTGAAAAGAAGCAAATTGGGAAATGTGACGGGGAAAACATAAAAAAATTGAGATGAGACGAGATTAACAAAAGAAGCAAAACAAAAACAAAGGAATAGAAAAAAAGGGTACAGAACGAAGATAAAAAGAGAAAGATATCAAAGAATACGGAAGCAAGACAAATAAAATGAGCTGAGAGATAAACGAACCCGTAGAAAAAACATTAAGGAATACGCAGAAAAATGACAAAAAAGAATAAGTTGAGAAAAAGATGAAAGAATTCGGAGAAAGTAGACCAAAGAATAAAATAACTAAATAACCAAAGAATAAAATAATAATATTTCCAAAGAACAACAGAATCAAATTACCAAAGAATAAAATAACCAAAACACCCAAGAATAAAATAACCAAAACACCCAAGAATAAAATAACCAAATAGCCCAAGAATAAAATAGCCAAATAGCCAAATAACCCACGAATAAAATAGCCAAATAACCCAAGAAATAATAACCAAATAACCCACGAATAAAATAGCCAAATAGCCAAATAACCCACGAATAAAATAGCCAAATAACCCAAGAAATAATAACCAAATGACCCACGAATAAAATAGCCAAATAACCCAAGAATGAAATAGCCAAATAACCCAAGAATAAAATAACCAAAGAACCAAGGAAAAGAGAAACGAAAGACGAAATAAAAAAAGGAGCAGCAAAGCACCAAAGGAAAGGACGAAGAAAGAGAAAAACGCAGCGTCTACATACAAAAGGAAAGAAAAAGCAAAATGAGAGAAAGACGCAAATGAGCCAAACGAAAAAGAAATAAACCGGTGATAAATATTATACTAGTGAAAGAATCAAAATAATGACAGGAGGAAAATATTCGAATAAAATGGAGAAATAAGGAAAGTAGGAGAAAGCGAACATGAAATGGGGGAAGAAGTAGGTGGTAATGGAGAGGGAATTGCGAAAAGGCGAAAATGGAACAATCACGCTTATGTTCATATGTCTAAATGTGAGAATGAATGACTCCCCCGCATGTAATCTCACGCACGTTAAAAAAACTTTTTATCCTGCCTTCCATTAACAACGCTAATTGTGCTTGATGAATCATTAGAAACCTTTCTCCCTCATTCGCTCTTTCCCTTCTTCTCTCTCTCTTCTCCCTTCAACAACTCATTCTCTCACCATCCATTCTCTCCCCCTCCAATTTTAGTAGAACAAACAAGCCGAAAAAAAGTCATGCTTTTACGCCCATGAAGTAGACAAGACAATATAATTTCCTCTTTCTCTCTCTCTCTCTCTCTCACTCTCTTTTTTTCTCTCTCACTTTCTCTCTTCTCTTCCAACATCACCACTTTACTTACTAACACACAACCCCAATTTTTTTTGCCTTTTATTAATCACTCATTCTTCCCTACTTCCTCCGCTGTCTTGCTTGTCACCCTCTTCCAAGACCCACATTTTTTTGTGGACTTCCATTAAAAACAGAGGAAGTGTTGGACTAAAAGCCTAGCATACAACAAATGCTTGAAGGAGAATATTATAAATACTACAACTATCGTCGGATTTTCCCTCTCTCTCTCTCTCTTTCCTCTTTCTCTCGAAAAAAAATGTATTTTTAATTCCCTTCCTCCTTCGCGACAACTACTATGGTAGATGAGGAAATGTTTTAAAAAGGAGACAAAAAATGGGAATGTAAATAAAGTGGGAGCAGCTGCAGAAATAGGGCGAATAATAATAATAATGACACTACAAGAATAATGAAATCTCAGCAACGGCCCGCTTCTTCCACATCTCTTCCTTTTCCCCTTTATATTTTATTCCTCCCCACACCATTATAAAAAGAGTGCATGCACGTGTAAAAAAGGAGGAGAGAGGGGAAACACGTGGGAAAACGAAGGGAGAGAAAGTTGTAAAAAAAATCCCAGATTTTTTCCCCTTCTTTTTTTTTTTTTTTTCACCAAGAAGATAGTGAACGATGATGAAATAAATGAATTGGAGATTGAATGGATTTAATGAAGGCACACACGTGTGAATAGAGATGGAGAGGGGAATTTTGGGAGAGAATGATACTCATCTCAGGGAAGACTAAAGGGATTTCCTCTCTCCCTCTCTTTCTCCCTCTTCAAGCCGGCTTTCCCTCCCCCGACTTTCCCTCTACTATTTATACAATGGAAGGAAGGGAAAACCTATTCTTCACTCGTCAAGCTTGGGAATATTGAATATTTATCAGTAGTATGACACGAAGAGTCTCTCTCTCTCCCTCCTCTTCCCAACCACTATCTCTCTGCATTCCTCCCGTAAATACCTATCTCCTCCCGGGTAGACATCCAAACGTACGGAAGGAGTAAGTAGTGATAGTAAGGACTGTAATCCGTAGAACCTTAGCTTTTTGGAGGAACGTGGATCAAAAGAGCAAAAAAAAAACCAAACCTTGAGAATACGAACACACATAGGAGAAAAGACAAGGGTTGGGAAAGACAAGTGAGTGTAGATTGTATAGAGAGAGAGGGGAGAGAGACAGAGATGAAGAGGGAGAGAGAAAGGCGGGATTGTATAGGAGAGAGGAAGGACTTTACATAAAAGTAGACACTCTCCTTCGTCTCTACGTTACTTCCACTCACACGCCCCAAGAAAATAACCACAGACCATGCGGCAAGCTTCTTTGGATTTTATGAGAACCCTCTTCTTCTTCCCTCTTTCCCTTACAATTCTCCCCTTTTCTTCCTATATCCAACATAGCTCCCCCCTTAAAAAAAGTATATCTCCCCACACTGTCAAATGGGGGAGAAAGCCCGATCGGAAGGGAGAGAATGCGGAAGAGGGAGGTCATGTAAGTGAAAGTGTGGGAGAACAGAAAAGGAGTGAAAAAGAGAGAGAGAGAAGAAGAAGAATGAGAGGACTAGAGGACCAAGCGAGGAATTCCATCAGGAAAAAAGAACACGAAGGCCAGGAATGCACCCTTCAAGCCCATCAAATGCGATGAGTAGTCAGGAGAGACAAAAAATATTGCGACAAAGAATGGACGGCATGAATAGGGAGCAAGTGTCTGTGGAGGAGAGACGGACAAAAGAGAGAAGGGAAGAGGAAGATGGCTCACAAGAGAAGTGAAGAGAGCAAGTTCAAAGGAGGAGAGTGAGGGAGTAAAAGAGGAGAGTGCATAAGGAAGAGCTAAAGAGAGAGTTGGAGAGGGCGAGAGCAAAAGAGCAATGGAGAGAGCCAAGGAGAAAGAAAGAGAAGAAAGGAGAGAGGAATAGCGTAAGAGAGAGAGAAACAAGAGGGCAAAAGCAAAAGAGAGCGAGAGAGAAACAAAAGGGTAAGAGCAAAAGAGAGAGAGAAAGAAGACAGCAAGTGCAAGAGCGAGAAAAACAAGAGGGCAAAAGCAAAAGAGAGCGAGAGAGAAACAAAAAGGAAAGAGCAAAAGAGAGAGAGAAAGAAGACAGCAAGAGCAAGAGAGAAACAAGAGGACAAGAGCAAAAGAGAGAGAGAGTAAAAACAAAGGAGAGAGCAAGACAGAGTGCAAAACAGTGAGATGGAGAGGGCAAAAGAGAAGATAGAGGTAGAGAGGAAAAGAGATGATGAGAGACAAAGGGGGAGATAGATGAGCTAAAAAAATCGAGATTGTGAAAGATTGTCAGGGAGTGCAAGGAGACATGGAAGGGAAGAAACCAGAAACCACAAATATCACCGCGGAAAGCAAAGGAAGGACGACATAGTGTGAGAGATAGAGAGGAGGAAAAGATAATGGTAAGAAAGAAAGTATGAGAAAGAGTAAAATAGAACAAGCGTGAGTAAGAAAGTGAGGGAGGAGAGAGAAAGAGAAAGAGAGAGAGAGAATGAGAGAGAGAGAAGACGACATGCAAAGAGACTTGGTGTGGTCGTGCGTGATTCGAATATCACATCTCAACAAATTCCATCCCAGTTGACTCTTCCTATTTTCTTATTCGATTTTGTCCCAAAATGCAATTTCACTCGAAGAGCATACAGAATTTACACCTGCACCAAAAAACCTAACTCCACTCAATATTCGAGGCAAGTTGCCACGAACCACGTTCTCCTTTCTGCATTTCATTAATACTCTCAAGCCTGCTTACATTCCAAACATGATTTCCTCTCCTGGGGGCCCAACTTCCATGGGCTCTTGCTGTAGTAGGACGGAGGAGTGGTCGTGGTGGAGGGAAAGCTTTTTTTCTCTCTGTCTCTCTCTTTCCCCTTTTCTTTCTTTCCCTCACATAAACACATTCTCCTTCACTCTATCTCTCCCTTCACCCTCTCTCTCTCTCAGTAGAAACGGCGACACTTGGACACTTACTCACATCAAACCGTTCAAATATTTATGTCTCCCACATATTTACCCTAAAACAAACAGATACACTTCCGGGTGATTCTCTCTTTTCTCTCCGCACGTTCTTTTCCCCTTTTTATTCTCTTTTTTTTCTTTTTACCTTCTCCCTCTCCCTCTTGGCATTCAACTTTCCCCCTTCCTTCCCAATCCCCTTTAAAGCTTCCCTCTTCGCCCCTCCTAGCTTCACTAACAGTGCATTGTAATTTCCCACTTGGTTCAGTATCACTCCTCCTCATCAAATTATTCATGGGGCTCTTTGCAATCTTATCATTTTAAATCACGCTCCAACCCAAAGCCCGGGCGATAAATCCGGTAATAAGCCAGCAACGCATTTTCAAATGGAAAACAGGGCACGCCCCTTCACCCTTAATGGGGAATGTCATTTCCGTATTCTTTTGCATTTCGTGGATTCTTTGCCTTGAACTATTTTTCATATACCGGTATATAGCTATATCTACTCTAAATTTTGAATTTTTCCAGCCTTTCCAACAAGGACGAGGCCCGTTTCCATTATTTCTTTAGCCATATTTAGAATAAAAATTGGGCTAACGAACATGAATAAATCCATTTGTGAATTAAATGTTAAGGCACAAATGGTAGAAGTCCCTTGCCATTTGGAACTAGTGTCCCGCAAAATTACAAGTGTAAAAAAGAGGGAAAAAAGAGTTCGTAAGATAATGAATTTCAGCGGGAATAATTTAACATTATTGAAGACTTTTGGAGAAAGTCAAGAAAGGGGGAGCAGAAAAAATCTTATGAAGAAGAAAGTGGAATGAAAAAAAGTACCACAGAGAAAATGAAGGGAAAAGAAGTAGGGAATTCTCCTTGTGAGGGAAAATGGATGGGAAGTCTTTATTTGATCAGAGCCGGGACTAACTCATGTAACGCACTAATTTGTTATTACAGCATGGGCTACAAGGAACGAGAGAGAAAGAGAGGAAAAAATTGACGGGAGAAGGGAGGAAGTACAGATAGTATAAGAGACAGGGAAGTAAGTAGAGAAAGAGAGAGAGAAAAAAAGTTGGTGAAAGAGAGAGAGAGCAGGGAGAAGGAAAGGAATGAAAAAGCAAAGCGATAATGATGAAGGACGCTTGGGAGAGAGAAGACAAGTGCCTTAATTAAGTGTGAATCAGCAAAAATAAAGTTTTCCTCAACTTTTTCACATCTCATGATGATCTATGAGAACATCGACGGCTTCTCTCTCAACCTCATTCATGAATTGAGACCAAATTCCGACAACTCACTCTCTCTCTCTTTCTCTCTCTTTCTCTCTCTTTCTCTCTCTTTCTCTCTCTTTCTCTC
>JAQGBT010004529.1:0-16301 GCA_034698585.1 Disparrhopalites patrizii
TTTTCTCTGCTTTTCTCCTTTTCTATTTATTTTCCTCTTTTACTCTCGTCCTTTTTTCTCTGCTTTTCTCCTTTTCTGTTTATTTTCCTCTCGTCCTTTTTTCTCTGCTTTTCTCCTTTTCTGTTTATTTTCCTCTCGTCCTTTTTTCTCTGCTTGTCTCTTTTTGTATTTCTTCCCTCTCTTTTTACCTCAGCCCATTTCTACTCTCTCACCTTCTCAATTTTTCTCATACTTTCTGTAGTAATATACTTTCTCTGACGATCTCCCTTTTTCTAATCTCAATTCAGTCTCTACATATCTGTGAAACAATGGAAAGGAAGGAGGTACTAAATAATTAGCCGAGGGAGTAGTAGTTACATTGAATATGCCCTGAAAAACAATAATGGCAATAATTGCAGGGTTCAGGAGTGAGTCAGAGGAAAAAAAGATGATCTCCAAAATTGATTATTGCAAAGTATGCATTTGATTTTTTTTTATAAACAAAGGCCCCTGTTATTATTATTATTCAACACATGATGACGGGGATGATGATGCTGATGAAAGCTGAGGGAGTAGAAGACAAGAGGAGGAATGAAGAAGATAATTGTATGGTGGCCGCACAAGTCCGTTTATGAATCCCGAAGCATTAATTATTCCAACATACATTCTTCCAAGGTGTCGTTCGGACTTGAGGACTTTTTATTATTCTTCATCATTCTTGCTACAATGATATCTCCGTCCATCGTCTGCTCAAGCAATACTAACAATCCTCTTAATTTTTTCCTCCTCTCTCTTTACCTCCCAGGCTTTTCTTACCTTGAGAGAACACATTTTCTCCGGCCATGGCGAGTCTCTCTAGACGACAAGAAGTGGTGAGAGGCACAAAAAAAGACTGTGGGACAATGGCTGATGATGGCCAGGACAGTTGAGAGGAATAAAAATCACTAATTACGTCTCGGGAAGTATTTCTGGAGGGGAGATGAGTGGTGCGAAAAGGATTGTGCGGATTATCCGAGCGATGGAAGATGAAGGTAATGTATCTTGTGGTGTAGCGAGAAAGACGGCAAGTGTTTATGATTTGCTTGTTTTTTTCATGGGGGATATGGCGGAGGAGGAGGAAGAGGAGGATGAGGAGGTAGAATGAGATGTGTGTGAGACGGTAATTAGGTGTGGCAGCGTCCTTATTACAAAATGGTGTGGTATCAGTTAATGCAAAAGGAGTAAATAAATGAAAGTGTGAAAGAGATTGGAGGACGGGTTGAGGAGACAAAAAATATAAATAGTATTAAATACAACCTACCCCTTTTTCCCCAACTGCTACCCCTTTGGAGGATGAGAGGGGGAGGGCAGGGGAAAAAAAGATATGGCAGAGATAAATGAGATGCCGTGTGAGTTAATTACATTTGCTCATGAACACATGCTAATCCCCTTTGGAAGAAGGCCTATTCTTGGGGCTGGAGGGGAAAGTGTTTCTCTTAAAAGCTTTTCTCCCATTGTTTTTATATCTAATCATTTCTACGCACATTTCCCTTCCTCTTCTTCCCCTTCAAAAATGATTCTGTTTTTTTTACCTCAATCCGTGGCGGACTGTTGAAAATGAGATCTTTCCGCGGTGATGAAGAGGTCATGTGGGATGAATTGAGCCGCCTTCCCCAGCCCCGGATTGACACTTCCACGCCCCAGCCTTTCCACCACGAGATTAATTCTTTTGTATGTTTTCCCATTATTTAATTGCTCATAAATCCACAACTGGTTCTGGCTCAGTTTTTTCTATTCTGGATAATGTGCGGCTCCCTTTTGTTTTTTTTATTGAGGTCCATGACTTTCCCAACTTTCACTTTCCCTCCATTTCCCTTGCATGTGAGCATATTTTCGTATGAGTTGCCCTGCGGGTGGTGTCTGGTTTTTTTGGTGTTGCCTTTTTCCTGCATATGATGTGAAATCCCATATTTTGAGCGAACTATATAGGCTTTTGGTGCCAAAGGGAATTCCGGGCTGTAAATCATGCAAAAGGAAAAGAATAAAGAATGTGACTGATTGCTTTCAAATCCCCACCGGCTCGAATGGTGTCAGCGTGCTCTCCAGAAGACAGAGTTTCCAGTTGTGCAATACTACATAATTATTATGTAAAGAGAGATTTAATGAGCACAGCCAATTGATGAACCTTTCACCCTCTCGTTCATTGACACAGAAAGGGATTTGTTTTTTAAAATAAAGCACGTACTACCTCATGTCACAACTTGAAAATTGTAAAATAGTAAAAAAAACATTGCGTTGGGACAAACACAACGACAAAGGGCTACGGAAATTATAAAAAAAAAATATGGTTTTGTCCTACGAATGTACGCACGTAGTCGTTGGACGTAAATGGCGGTAAGGAAGGTCCCTCTTTAAAAAGGGGGAAGGCAATTAACTTTCAACTCATGTGTATTCAGTCAGAGGAAATAATCGTTGGAAAGTGATAATAAAACTAACGACGACGAGGATGATGGCGATGACAATTTCCACGTATTCTCCTCCGCCTCCTCCGCCTCCTCCGCCTCCTCCGCCTCCTCCTCATGTCGCCTTTTCTCCTGCTCGCCTTCCCTCAATTGCTCAGCAAACTATAGCCCTCACCCACCATTATGCATTTACAGTAATAATACCCAGACATTTCCTCAGCACTTGACGCACCTACCGGTTTTTCCCCCCTTAAAGCAACACCACTATTTTTCCCACACCATACAGGCCAATAACATGGTAGGAAAAATAATACATTTTTATTAAAGAATACTGTATTATAGTATTTTTTTAAATCATATTTTCTAAAGCTTACCTCTAGCCGCTCCTTCTGCCAATCTTCCGCAGATTACCTGAGAAGTGGGGGAACGTCCAACAATTCTTGTGTTTGCATTTGCGTTCGAGTATTAAGGAGAAATTGTTGTCACAGAGGGAAATGTGTACGAAGTAAAAAAGGAAGAGAATGTCACCGTCTTGGATGAGGCGAGAAACATAGAGAGGAAGAAAGCCATAAAACTGGTGGCAAGAAGAAGTGGAGTCGTGAACGGGGAAGATTAATAATAATAACATTGACAATAATCGTAATAATAATAAAAAAAAACGTGGAAAGAAAAACATCGTCCGTGTAGAAAAGGGTTGACAGGGGGGAAATAATAATGATAAGCAGTGATAAAAGGAGAGAGGAGACATTTTTTTGATATAATCTCCGACTCCTTTTGATGACAATGACACGCCTGTCATCTTCTCCTCCTTCCCATTTCCCCCCTGGCCAATCCTTCTTATTCTCATTTCTGGTGTTTAATTGCAGCACTCAGGCTCACATTTGGGTAATTATTGCCGTTGTGATAATAATAATGATGATGATAGGAATGATAACAATGCGAGGAACAACTGCCGGGAATGACGGGGCTTTCGCTCTGACCATGTCCCTTTTGTGTGCCTGCGGGTCCTTTCTCTGCCTGCTGGGTATATTCCTATATTATACATACATATACATATATGTATGTATATACATATATGTATACATATGTGGCGGTGTACGTGACATTTTTTGGAGGAATTAAATCCGAATTTTTTCCCCAACATTTAGCTACTAATGTCATTCTACTGGCGGAAAACTTTTTAAAACAAACCTATAGAAAAATGGAAGACGTAAGAACAGGATTTCTGAATCTCGGGCGCCTTTCTTCATGGCAATAATTAGTATGATTTCATAATGGTGCATAATGGGTAGATTTTTGGACTCCAATCTCATCATTTTGTCTCATTTTCTACTAATCTTCTCCCTTGTTTTGAAGCATTTAAAAAGGGTTTTAGGTAGCAGGACTTCTTTAACACTTTTAGATCCTTTTGTAAAAAAAAAGGAACTTACGATTGGGATAATAATTGTGGAAAGAAGTTAAAAAGTTATCACGCAAAAGGAAGTTGTGTGGATTGGAAGGAAGATTAGGGGAATATGGACTTTATCAAGGGGAAGTTGGAGCCTGCAGGTGCTTTACGCAAGCCTTTTTATTATCCTAATATTCATTCAAAAAGGATTTTCCAAGAGAATCTCCGCACTGGATTTACATGTCTCTGAGGGGGAAACAGAATTTTTATGAAGATGGAACAATAGCTTTTGAGTGTGAAATGAGTTTTTTTTAACATTATTTATTTAAGCCACACACGCATTTTTGTTGGGGGATGGTGAGGTAGGGATTTCCGGTGATTCCTCAGCCTTATCATTCTAGGAATGAGAAGAGGAAGAATACGTAATTACAAGTCAAGGATTCTCTTATCTTCTCCCTTCTCATAATAATCCTTTTTTTAGCCTCAGAACAAAGGATTAATTACGACTTCAAACGTCAGTCTTTTCATCTGAGTTCCTTAGCGTCCCCGCTCTTTCCCCAGAAATCATTTTTATTTAAAGTCACAAACTCATTTGACACCAATTTGAACCCTTTCAAAAATAATATGAAGGTGTCGGGGATAAATAAGAAAATAAATCCGAGGAAGAAAGGAAATATTTAGGGGGAAAGAAGAGAAAGGAAAAGCGGGGACTTGGACCAGCTGTGCGGCAGGGGAAGTAATTATTAGGGAAGTTAATTAAAAGCCAAGTCATAAGCCACCTAGTTAACAACGTGTTAAGTGATGGCTGTCTAAGAAACATTCTAATTGACATTAGTCGACGGAGGAATTTTAAAAGATGGCTTTTTTCAAACACAACGTCCTTCTCTCTCCGTCTCTCTCGGGCTTCTCTCTGCTCCCTCCTCTTGCGAATAACATTCCGCTGCTAATTGTCCCACCACGAGGTTAAATTACATTCTCCTCATGGATCTGTCTCTCTCCATTGATGCCTTCACCGTCTCCTGGTGTCTCCTTTGGCCGGATCTTCCCTTCCACCTCGTCCGTCTCCACGATGTCCTCCTTGTCAGAGATGAGAATCAGGAAAGCGGACCAGAGACCGGGAGAAGGTCCCATTGACGCAAATTGAAATTCCCCGGGAAATCCTTGGTGACACTGTGGGCTCATAATATTTTGTGTGTGTAGGAAGTAGCGTGGACATGAGTGGGAATGTGTGTCAGAAGGAACGGGAGAGGCGGAGAGAACAAATATACAAATTAAAAATACGTAATAATAGGCTGTAGGAAGCAGGATGGGAAGATAAGAGAGAGAGAGGGGATGGCGAGGAGACACGTACAATCAGCTGATAATGAGTTGCCTAAATTTAAACTTCCTCCCTTTCCCCTCATAAAGCTAATACAATTTGATTGTTGACGGATCTGTCCTTAACTGTTCTTCTACGTGAACGCACTGTTAAATCATTCACACTTTTTGACTTCCCTACAAATCAGCTGTTGCTCGTCTATTGACTTTCCTATTCAATCAACTCCGCTCATCCGTTCCTTTCCGATCTCTCTCTTCCTCTCTTTCCATCTACATCTCTCTCTCTCCCTCTCTCTGTCATCTCTCTCTCATTTCTTTCTCCGTCTGTCTGTCCCTTCAATGCATTTACCTATCCAGTCATTACTTCCTTTGACTCACATCTCGTTCGCAACTGTTCACCATTTCTCTCTTTTTCCGTCTGTCTTTTTTTCTGTTTCCTTTCCTCTACTTCTTTCTCAAGGTTTCTCTCTGACTTTTCCCTTTTATTTATTTTTCCCGCAACATTTCTTTTCTCTGACTTTTCCCTTTTCTTTATTTTTCCCTCAACATTTTTTTTCTCTGACTTTCCCCCTTTCTTTATTTTTCTCACAAAATTTCTTTTCTCTGGCTTTTCCCTTTTCTTTATTTGTCTCTCAACATTTTTTTCTCTGACTTTTCCCTTTTCTTCATTTTTCTCGCAAAATGTTTTTTCTCTGACTTTTCCCTTTTTTTTCTCACAACATTTCTTTTCTCTCTCTTTCTTGTACCCTTTCTCTCTAAATGCCTCTTTCACACTTTTCCCCTTGTCGTCTTACTTTCCTCGTTTTTCTCTTTCTTCCATCCGTTTCTCCCTTTTTCTCTTGCCATTTCTGATCGTCTCTTCCTTTTACAGTTGTCTCTTCTCTTCCTCTCCCGCTTTCTCCGGACCTGTCTCTGATTGCTCTGGATTTTGGTTCTCTTGGGTGGAGTGAAAGCGCTAGTCTCTCCGTCTCGGTGGTTCCCTGTGAGCGTCTCTGTCTCTCTGTCTCTCTCCGTCGGCGTCTCTCCGTTCCCTGTGGCTGGGATGGAGAGTGGCCTGCATGGCTTCCACGGACGTATTGGCAAAGAATCGCAGACAGACAGACAGGGCGGATGTGTACTACTACCTTCTTTCTTCCTTTTTTTTCTCTCCCTTCTCAATCACATAAATATCCCAGATAAAAATATCTCAGAGCTAACACGAAAAAAGCTCCACTGATTGCTCGTGTATTTCACCCAAGTGTGTAATAAAGGGAACGGTAATCCCATTTTTTTCTCCTCTCCAAGGGAAACAAGTGCTCTATTATTCCTGCCCCACCATCCCCTTCCTCTGTCGTACATCACACTACTACGACTATGTAATTCCTCATCATCTTGTATGAGCCCAAGCATAGTAATTTTATTATTGAATAGAACTAGAGGGAAAAAATACAGACATCACAAGAGCTATTGAAGCAGATGGTGATGATGATGCAAGAAAAATCAGTGTTTAGGTTTCCAATAAACATTTTTATCCACGGTTTTCTTATGTTGTGGTGCATTATGATTAGTAAGAGGTTACCATCCAACGTCTCCAAGAGAAACCCATTTTGACAAAGGAAGATGACGAGATGCTTTTTTCCCCACCTCTTTCTCTCCCATTCATTGGGCTTATAGATCCTTTTTTTTTTCTTCTCCCAAAAAAAGAAAGAAAATCCCTTTGTTCTTGCTCAAAGTTTGTAACCAAATTTGTATCAGCGGAGGAGGAGGAAGAGGTGGAGGGAAATTGTGGGGAATTCATCTCCAATGTAAAAAGTTAACAATCGGGGGGAATTTATGGCCTTGCCTCTCGGATCGGAAATCAAAAGAGACACTCTGACTCTAGGTAACTGTACCAATGAGGACAAAGGGTGAAGGGGGAAAAATCAATGATTGGGAAGGCCACAATGCCAATTATCCCGTCTTTTTCCTCATCTTTTTTTGGGGGGCTATTTCTTAAGCAAATATTTACTGTCCATTCTTGCCCTGTCAATATTTCCAATTTGATAAAAACTCATTTGATTGTATAAGAAGCCAAGATTATTATCATTTTTAATCAGCGGCATTTAAAGTACCTTTGAGTTTGCTTTGTGAATGACGTCAATGGCTAGCATTCAGGAGGAAACTTGACAAGCCGTCCTTTCACAAAAAAAAAGTTTCCAATTAAGAAACTCGTTGGAGTTTCTAGCAAAATATTTCTAGGACTTTCCCCTATCTAGAAAGGAGTCAGGAGGCTTTGGAGTGTTTTGAAAGTACAGTTTGTCGTCAGGGAATTGATTAAATACATGGAGAAAAATAAAATAAAGTACAAGTTTCGCGTTTGTTGAGACAAAAAAGCGGGGCTGAGGCCGGGAGGAAGGAAGCGGGATGAGCAAGTTGGGCTGGTGGAGTCACTCAGTAGTTTATAAACACGCCTAAAGAGAAATATATGAAAGTGAATCACAATCCGTGGGCGTCTCAGAGAGAGAGAGAGAGAAAGAAAGAGAGAGACGATGGAGCAGAGAGAGACGAGGAGATACAGAAAAGAAAGATAGAGTGACGAAATTTGGAATGAAACAGAGAGCCACATAATAGAATTGCGAGACAAATATCAAGAGGGGGAAAGACTAAAAAGGAGCGAGAGAGAGAGAGAATCATTTGTAATGGGAGAAATGGGCAAGAAAGGAAGATCGGGAGGAGTTGGGAGAAATAGCTTATAAATGAGTGTTTGAATGAAGCGAGATAATTTCTCTCTCTCTCTCTCTCTCTCTCTCTCTCATGTAAATAAAAATAATATCTCCCTGCCCCTGTGCATGCTCAGCCATTTGGTCTCTTTTGAGTAGAGATTACAGTATATTTCTGGGATGAAACATCCCACAATAATGCGAGGCATTACGTCCACAAACGCACTTTGGGAATAATGGCAAAGAGAGAGAGAGACAGAGAGAGAGAGAGAGAGAGAGAGAAGAAAAGGGAAGAATGATGTGCACATGTATGGAGTCTCTTGAGTGCCTTCTGATGTAAGAGGACTGAAGGAGGATGAAGTAAGTGTAATGAAATGTTTACCTGGCAAAGACGTTGTCGTCATCATCAAGTTCAAAAATGGCATTGCTCACATTGAGAGACGAGGCGAAGGATCGAGAGAGAGAGAGAGAGAGAGAGGGAGAGAGGGAGAGAGAGAGAAAGAGAGAGAGAGAGACAGGGAGAGATGGGAGAGAGGGAATTTTCCCTAAACAAACTTGACTGCTCGAGAGAAGTCGGGGCAATTATTATTCAAAGCTGCAGTTGTGAAACTAAAATAATGATTGTATAAAACTTGTCCTTTTTTTTCTCCCTGCGCTGTTACAAGTGCAGAAAGCTGTGATCTTCCAAGCTACTGCTCCTTGCCTCCGAAGCACTCCATGTGCCTTCTGATACGCACTCTTTTATTTCCTTTCCCCCCCGCAATAAAAATTCCCTTTGAGTACATAAACAATTTTTCCAAAAATTTTTTTTAACACTCAGCCAAGTGCTTCCTTTGCCATCAAGTCTTTTTTTTAATGGGCCAAAAATCTCTGTACGTTGTATATAGAAGGATTTCTCTATTTGCTTTCAAATATTGTGTGCAAAGGAGATTCTTGTTTGAGAATTGCACGTGTCTCAACGGGGGCTTCTGTATGGAACTTGTTCAAGGGAGAAAATGACTTCTTCATTGTTTTATGGCAAATCTCGCACCCGGGAGGATCTGAACATTTTTTATGTACATTTTTATATATACAGATATATGTATGTATATGTATATGTGTATCTTGTAATATACTCCTGCCATGTTTCGCTTTGCATGAGACAGAAGAAATTTCCATTTTGACTAGCCAAGTCACGTCGTGAATTTTATGTTTTTTAAATATGAAATTGCTACGGGTGAATTAAAGGGAGTTGAAGATGGGCAATTTGAATGATTTTCTACATGTTTTATCCTTCAAGTATTTTTCTCATGGACATCCCAGACTACTTGTTGTGTCCTTAGGAGATTTTTCTCCATCTGGAACAATTAATAAAGAACCATCTCCAGTTCTTCTTAACTCTCTTAAAAGATAAGGAGCATTTCCAAAAAATTATAATGGAGATGATATAATCCCAGAAAATTCCAAACACGAAGATTTTCTGCACGTTCATGGCAATTAAATGAAGTAAATGCTGCACGGGTTTGTGGTGCAATTATCATGCAATGGAATTAATGCAGTGGACAATTAATCCCATCCAATGGTACTCCATTTTTCCTCAGTAAAAGTTCCCTCCATGTGCAAGGACAGACGAGTTTAGAGATTCTCCGAAAATATACCGACTAAATTTATGATCGCAAAATTCGGCATAAAATTGTCAAACAAACAAAAAAAAAGGAAACTTGTCAAGCTTTAAAACTTATGCGTCTTACCCCTCAAAATATTGTTTGGCCCCAAAAAAATCTTGTGTATAAAGGCTCAAAAAGATTCCAAGACAAATATGGAAGATGTGATGATACTATGCAAATGGCGGAGGGAGGGACACTCCTAAAATTAGCTCTTTCGTGCGTGAGTTTGCTCTTCTTTTCCAGCCGAATACAAATGTGGATTTGTCTTCTTGATAATAAACTATAACGATGATAAATTGTCCCATTTTTTATCCTCTCAGACATGGATTTCCCCAGTAAAAAGCTCTTTTCAGGCTGTATAGAGAAAGGTGACAAAAGAAAAGTGAGATGAGGCTCCTTTTTTGGGAGCATTTCCCACCGTGCCAGAACGTGAGAGATGAGAAATTGTCATGATGAGGAGATCATCTGTGTAAACGTGATAATTCCCATGCTCTGTAATGCATTTATACAGATGTACATATGTACGGTGTAATGGATGCAAATGACATTAATTGTGAAGAGTGTATGGATGCTCGGAAAAAGAACGTGGTAATGGCACAAATGATAATAATTATTTTAATGATACTGTCCACCTTTTTTTTTATCTTTCCACAGTATTATCGTGTAATAATAATAATAATAAACGCTTGGAGCACATTGTCGTAATAATCACACTAAATATAATAATAATAAATCAAGTAAATATTATATTAAAAATATTTTTTTGTCCAAAAACAAATTATTTTTTTGTATGCGTGTATATCCTGTAAAGAAGAACAAGTTCGTGTGATATAATAATAAGTATAGTAATAATAATAGTAATAACAGCAACAAATATCAATAAATAACATTATATTCGGACTCATAAATGCACATAATAAATAATGTATACACATCATGCACACATCATGATTAAATCAACACTAATTTGTTTTGTAGAAGTAAATTGTCCCTCCCACTTTTTCCTTCTTCTTCCCCTCCCCCGCTTTTCCCCTCCATTTTCTTCGCTATTCTACATGTATATGTACAATTAATAACAATAGAGTACATTTTTTTGTCATTTGGTACGTATACGACAAAAATCTACGTTTTTTTAAAATAGTCCCTTCCCTAATCACTTTTTATACCTTCATATTCTTTAATGTTTTGTATATACAATGCAATTTTGTTGGGTTTATAATTTATTATTGTTATTATTATGATTTTTTTTACATATTTTTGACGTACATTAATGATAGTGAATGAATAGGAAATGATAATAATGGTACGTTTTTTTCCAAACAAGTCTTATTGTGTAATTTTTGCTCCAATTTGACGGAGTTGTATTTTTAGAGGATGGGCGGGGGTGCAATTACAATCAACATTTATATAATAATGAGTTTCTCCATTTTTTTTCCTAATTTTTTACTTCTGTCAGAGAGAAAAAAGAAAGAACCAGGACTTTTTACACGGTGCTAATCACAAATTAATGTCGTGTATATTACAATGGCGGTGATGTTTTTTTTTTTGTAGAAGGTGCAATCTCGCTTAAAATTGTATGTACATAACTTCTCTCTATAGAGATGTACGAATAATAATAATATTTTTTTACACAATGTTTTTGGCATTATCTTTTTATGTATTTTTTTAAAGTTGAGAAGAGGTCTTTTTGGATGGCGAGGAGATCTGAAAAAACAAAAAAAGAATTAAGAATTTATAAGGCGTGGTCCTCTTCAATGGCATATGAACATCATTATTAGATTTCCCCCTCTTTTTTCCAGACCTTCATCAAATGTGCGAATGGTGCAGGATCAAGCTTAAAAATAGCTCCTCAATTCCTTTCTGTCCAAATCTACACTAGATTATTGACGCAAATTCGGATGGCCTACAGTCTACCTTTGCTTTGAGAGAAAGATGGTTCCGTTTAAAATAATATTCCTCCTCTCTTAATTTATTTCAGATGTGTCTCAAACCACAAAAGCCAGATCACCACAAGGCGGGTTAGGTTGAGCTCATAAAAAACAGATTTTTCCTCCAACACAAAAGCCACTGTCTTTAATGAATGCACGTGATTATGCGGGTTGAGATGGGACTGCCAGAATCCCGATCAAATGCAATAAAACGGTGGCATACACAAAAAAAAAAAACAAATCCAATAAACGTCTGTGAAGGAAAGAAAAAAAAGTTGACAGATGACACCTACTTGGATGGAGCCCCCACAATATTCTTTCATGATTCATCTCATTTTGAGGTTTTTTTACACAATTCTTGCCCACAAGAAAACGTCGGTAGTAGGTCAGGGTCTCCAATTGTATGTCGACAAACATTATATAAACTTGTACTCTCTCTCTTTATGGCCTTTTCTTCCATTTTAAGTGATGCGGTTCGGCCCACACTCGCAGTCAATTTGTGTCATGAACGAGTGACCAGCAAGATTTGTCCTGCCAACGCAAATAAGCCTTCCTCTCCTATAAAGCGCAAGTGCCTCGTTGACATCTCTTAACCCCGCAAACGCCTCAAAAGATGAACATTGATATTCCTGAGAGGAAACATTACCTGCTCCAAATTCCTCTCTTCAAGTCCATGCTAAATGAGATGCATTCAAATGGAGATGATCTCCGCCATTCTTTTTTAGCCTCAACACATTTTTTGAATTAAAGCTTACCAAAATAAAAGACAGAATTTCACGGACACTAAATTCTCCCTAGAAAGCACGTGATATAGGACCCAGTAAATCCACATTTCTCATTAGTCTCATTGTCTGCCCGTGAAACGGATTCTGACTCCTAAAAGCTTTCATTTCTTGGTTGGAGAGGAGCAAAAGAACGATGTGAGCAGTCCTCACGCAAATCACTGGTACAAATTTAGTGGGTGCTTATGCAAAGTATACCATTTGATGTATATTCGAAGATGAGAAGAAATGTATAAAAGCTACATATTTGACATGGCAATCCCATGCAAATCTGTGAAGATAGAGAGAGAGAGAGAGCCGCAAAGAAAATAAAGGGAATCGTCACATAAAGGACATCTCATCTGTGTAATGTTATTACAGACATGAGGAAGGTTGGGAGCAAATGTGATCTTTCTCATTATAAATGATGATGTGGAGAAGACAAAAGGTAATATATACAAGAGAGAGAGAGAGAGAGAGAGACGACGAATGACAACAGATGAGATGTCTCTCTCCGGGTATTAAAGAAGCAGCTTCTACCCGTCGGCTGTAATCAGTAAAAAGAAAGAAGGGAAGGGGAAAAAAAGCTTAGGGGGATTACACGGCTCCTGGCATGTGACCTACTGTCTCTCCTGTCTCTGTCTCTTCTGTCTCATCCTTGTATCTTTTGTCTCTTTGTCTCTCCCTTCAACTGTGTACATAATAAGTAATTGTCACAGCCATGTGTCCATACGCACTGACTGACACAGCTCGCACCTACACGTACAGCCAGTCGCTCCCAACGCTTTCTCACTTACTGAAAGACACCATGTTTTATTTATTTTTACCACTGTTTCATCTATTTGTACCATTGTACGGTTGAGAGGAAGCAGGAGACAGAGAAAGAGTGATACAGTGAGGAAGAGTCGGAGACAGGCGGAGAGAGCCACATGGAGATGAGTGGGAGAGAGAGAGAGAGAGAGAGAGAGAGAGAGTTGGAGACAAATTCAAAGGGAAAACATGAATACATGAATAACACATTGGAAGAGAAAAAGGGAGAGAAATAGAGAAAGGCCAAAGAGACAAGAGCAGGCAGGAGAGAATGCAATTCGAAAAGGAAATCGGAGTGTAGCGTTCAAGAAGAAAATAGAGAGAAACAATCTGGGAATAAAATAGAGAGAAACATCCAAGAAAATACACATAAATATCAGTGAGCTTAAAGACAAGCATCAAAGAACATAGAAGGAGACGATTCAAGAGGAAAATGCTAGAAGAAAATAGAAAAAAAACACTGAAAGAGTAAGCTACAGGAAGGAAATAGCGAAAAATGTAAAGAGCAAAATTCAAGAAGGAAATAGCGAAAAATGTAAAGAGCAAATTACAATAATAAAAAAAGACAAAACAGTGCCAATTTAAACACTGGAAATGGAGAAAAATATTCGAAGAGAGAAATGCAAGAAGAAAGATCCAGAAGAGAGTCAATTCCAAAATAGAAAATAGAGAGAAATAATCAAAGAGCTCAAGAGAAACCATCAAGGAAGAAATACAAAGAAAAATTGGAAGAGTGAATTACAGAAGAAGATTGACAGTAGAAAGTAGAGAAGCAACCCAAAGGAAAATAGGGAGAAGCATTGAAAGAGAGAAATCGAGAGAAAAATTGAAGGAGACAATAAGTAGCGGAAGAGAGGGAAATGAGAGAAATAGAGAGCAAAATGGAGGGAGAACATTGTGAGCAGAAGAGAGCCAAATTCGCAGAGAATAATGATGACAGCGAGAGAGAAGTCGGAGAGAATAGGGATGAATATTAAAAAAGGGAGGGGGAGGGGGAGGGGGAGAAAATGAGTAAACAATTTTGATGGTCTGAAAAGATTAGTATTGTATGGCAAGTTCTCAAGGTGAAATCTAATAACAATATGCTCATCTCGGAATGGCTTTCTGTGATTTCCTCGGTGGAAGCCCGTACATTTGTATACATTATATTATAGGAATTCCCCAACGTCTCGAGAAGCTCCTTCGGAGTCATGTCGCTTGGGCTTTCTTGAAACTCTCTCAACTTGACTCTGCCATTAAGCAAGCCGTGCGTACGACTCCCAAAAACTTACGCGAGAGGATGCCAAGGAATGTATAAAATTTACACTAAATTGCAATTTCAGGAGCCAAGTGCAGAAGAAGAGAAGAGAATTATTAAACGTACCTTGTCTTGTTGTTGAAACGGCAGTGTGTCTCAATGAGAAATGTTGAACATCGTGTCATAATAATCGAAGTGTCGTTTTTTTTAAATTTTTTTTTGTTCGTTTTGTTTTTTGGTTGAATCAAAAAAAAAGGCTTATGTATGAGGCAGTTTTTAAAAACAGAAAAAAAGGAAGAAGAAAACAACAACAACAAATACATTTTTCTCTTCAATTTTTTTTAAAAACCTCACACCATAATTAACTTGTAAAAAAAGGAGCGAGTACAATATCCATTAACTAATATAACGTGAACTTATTTTTGTAACTCGACAATGATGACAATGACGACGACGGCAACAACACTAAACTTTTTGCTTTTATTTTCTTTACTTGTGCTAAGGCTCTCCAAAGTCTTTTGGATGACCCAAGCGTCTGGCTAAATCATGCATCACCTCCTGTTAGAAGAGTAAGAAAAAAAGGCAAATATTACATTTTTTACACTTAATTATTCCAGTTTAGAATGACATTTTTGGGTCCGTAATTATTTCCGCAAGTACATGTGCGGTGACAATTAAAATTTCCCTCCAGACCCATTCAAAAGGGAAGGAATCGGAGGCTAGACGTGATTCTTCAATCGTGATTCTACAGATAATTTTTGCTCCACTGCACCGAGATTCTATAAACACTCCCCCTGAAATTAATTAATCTCCCACATACTTTCCCGGTCACAAAAGAATCTTGGAATTCCCCCGAGAGAATCAATAAAATGAAGTCCCAACCTCCAAGGCCTTGTTTGCTTAGCCTCACCACAAAGGGAGAACCCGCAGAGGGTATTTGGGCTGCATTTTTACCAAATCTTTGAGATACAATTAAAATAAAAGTGTGCCTACATGGGATTCCTCAGAAATATAAATGACTCCAAACCTCTCATTGTGCTTCAGAAGAAGAATAAAATATGTGGAGGAAATGAGAATTACTAGAGATTGGAAGAAAAGCCATGGGAGGGGGAAACAGAAACAGAATTCTCTCTCTTCATGAATATTTATTAGTAGGTAATTTTTGTGACACATATATTTCAAAGGAGTTTGGTGGGGCCGACGAGAAGGAAGACAAATTCCTCTCTCTTCCTTCGCATATACAGATTTAACAGTAATGAGTATAAATCTTGGTGATTAATGAGACTTAATAAATCTCTCGGACACAAAAATGTGGGCTGATAATGGAAAAAAGGAGAATATACAGGGGGAATTACTCGAGTATTTAGTCCTCGTAATGAACATCCTCACAGGAATATTACAGTTAGTAAATACAAATTCTGAGGAGGAACAAGTGCCGGGGAAGAAGCGAATCACGTTTTCCATCTGCTTTTGTCACCGAACAAGTACTGGAAGAATCAGCTTTTGTAATGTAAACTTATGTACATATGCATATATGCACGTATATGTTAGTATACTAGGCGTACCTTAAAAACGATGGAATCTATATTTTGACCAAGCATGTAAAAGAGGAACCAGTCCCCTAGACGGGACTTTTTCACAAGAGTTTGAATCACATCGGCACTAATGAGACGATAGCGAGTTCCGAGGAGGAAGCCCCGGATGCGGGGAGAAATGACCACGGCGGACCGGTAGAGGAGCGTGAGGGAGGAGAGGAGCGTCAGGATGAGGAACCAGAACCATAGGAAAATGTAGATCTTCTCGTTCACGGCGTTCAACGGAAGGATGCAGAGAGCGTCGTGATGCTCGATGTTCAGGGATGGTCCGCCCTTGTAGAAGATGCACTTGGTCATCCGAGGGAAGATCCGCACCATCGGGTCTATCCTCTTGTCTTCATCTTCCTCTGAAAGACGCAGCACCTCGATCCCGAACGTCAGGAACTCCCCATCGAAGAAACGGTCCATCAGGAACGTTTGACCTGCAAGTCCCAGTCAATCCAATTCAATCCAATTCAATCCAATTCAATCCAATTCAATCCAATTCAATCCAATTCAATCCAATTCAATCCAATTCAATCC
>JAQGBT010004530.1:0-16297 GCA_034698585.1 Disparrhopalites patrizii
TCTCTCTCTCTCTCTCGCCTTTCTCTCTCTTTCTCTCTCTCCTTCTCGGTGACTCTCCCAACGGATTAGAAGATGACATGTCCTACTCGTGGTGTGAGCAATGCATTTATAACGGTTACATAGGGAGAAAGTTGCAGCTGTGGGATTTATTTTCTTTGGGGTTATTGTTACCCAAGTGGGAGACAACGGGGGTGTTGTCCTCTCCTCTCGTGTCCACCACCAACAGCCGCTCGCCATCTCTATCTCCTCTCTTCCCAAATGCTCACGAATAATTAATGTGACTTTGAAATCCGATTCACTCCTACCAACCAAGCTATTTGAGCCTGGGGAAAATCTTTTTTTTCTCTCCTTCTCTCTCCTATACTCTCTCTTTCTCTTTTCATCTCTCTCCGTCTCTCTCCGGCTGCCTTACTGTCTCAATCTGTTTTTTCTTTCTGTCCCTTGCTCTTTACTTTCCTGTATTTCCTTTTCTCTGTCTCTTTTCTCTCGGTCCTGCATTTTCCCCATATCTCTCTCTTTTCTTCACCTCTCTTACTCGCCTCATTTCTTACATCTCCTTGTTCTTCCTATTCCTGATGTTCATCTTGTTTCTCAAATCTTTTTATATTACACAAGATTTTGCCCCTTTCCCTGTTCGTCTCCGTCTTCCAACTAGACTTTGCTCCTATTTTTATAAGAATACCACTCCTTTGCGTGTACGGGAGGTCGAAGCGATGGGAGATAGAGAGAGATAGACGGTAAGACCAGTACAATCTGTGTTATGGGAAAGTGTGTAGTGGTGAAAGTTTAATAATCCTCACAAATACCCCAAATGTTCTCATGTGCAACCAGACCCTGTGGCCTATCTTCTTACACACATCCACTCTCATTTCATGGGGAGGAGACAAGTAGGTAAACTTCTTTCCCTCCGACAGGCTTTTCTGGGTAAAGACGGTGTGAAAGGGGAATCTACGTAAAGACGGCTCGGATCGACAGAGAACAGACGGAGACAGAGACCGAGCGAAGAGAAATACTTACAATATACTTACAATTATATAGGGAGAAATACGGAGACGGTGGAAGAGAAATCCGAGGGAACCAGTCAGAGAGACATAAGGGGAGATATCCGTGGACGATACATAGGGAGATAAAGGGTTAATCATAGAGAAGCTAGAGGTTGACACAAATAGTCATTGGGAAAAAAGGGAGTTGGATACGAGCGACGAAGGAGGAAAGGGAAGATAAGTCTATTTGCTTAGAAGAGATGGATGAGATAGAGCTCCCTCGGACATTTCTATTTTCCGAAGAGAAAGTCTTTTGAAGAGAAAAACTGAGGGAGTGCTAAGGAGAAGAGGGAGAAGAAAGGAAAGAAAGCATTAGTGAGACATAAATCTTCACTCCGTCATGCATACATGAGACGGAGACAGTTTATGAAGAAGCCAACTACCACTTTCTCCTCTCAATGAAATGCTACACTGGTTCCAAGGACATTCGCTTCACATTTCATAATTGCATGTCCTCCAACCGCACAGCCAAATTGATTCAAAGCACATGTATAACTAACTATACATATATAAAATAGAAAAAAATGTCAACCCAGTTTTTTTTATCCACTATCAAAGAATATAATCTTTATTACAATAAAAGTAGTAGTACAGTAAATGCATTCATTTATTTTACAGTGCGAAAAAATTTAGTATAATTTTTGATATTTAGTTATTACTGAGATAATGTAAAAAAATTCAAGAACATCAGTTTTGATTTTTTTTTTTGGAAAACAATAGATGTTATTTCGCCCAGAGAAAATCTCTGGGAGAAAATTTGTTTCCATACGACGGTTGCTTTTCCCGTTAATATTGTTGTGAAGCATCAGGGCTACTTAGGAAATCAGGCTCTTCTAAAAAAAAAGCACCAATATAAAGTCATTCAAATCCCCTTTGAGAACCTTTAGGCTAAAAGGAGAAATTCTTGCATAGAAATTAAATTACTCTGAGAGAGGGGAACAAAAAAGCTTCCCACTAAGAAAAAGACAGACGGTCTAAACAGTGGGAGAACATAGTGGTAGGGGAAGAGAAATCACGTATGAATTTTTCAAGAGATGGGAGGAGCATGAGAAAGGGAATCGTAAAGAAGTATAGAGATGTAGAGGCATAAAAAAGTAGAGGGGAGAGAGTGATTAAAGCAAGAGGGGAGTAATGGTGTGTTAATCTTAAGAGAGTGAAAGAGGGAGGGAGAGAGAGAAAAGAGAAAGCACGTAAACTTTTAGAGGGTGCTTGTGCGTTCGTACAGAGATTTAAATGAAGTTTGGTTACCATGTGATTGTCAGCAATTTAATTTCCATGATAACAGTGAAGATACGATTATTTATTGTTTGACCATGCCTATGGCTTTCTCTCTACATTATATGTCTATCTCTATTTTTCTACTACTTTCTCCTATAAATATGCACATATACAAACAAATAATGCTTCTGGCATCCGCAAACTTCCCTATTCCTCGTACTTTTATAGAAGCTTGGCCTAGTTTGCTCGTACACACACTCACGTTCAGAGACTTGCATACGAAACACGTAGGTCCGTCTTGTACGTATGTATGTACACATTTAAACCGGGTAAATTTGTGCATGTGTACGTAATATCAAAGTTTTACTTCAACTTTCAGTTGTACCCGTAATGCCTTCTACTATTACGACTATATTCCTCCTCTGTTTCCCCCCCGCCTCCTTCTCCTTTCATCCAACCCTCTTTTATCTGTGTATATATATCTATTAGAAAAAAGAGAGAGACAGAGAGAATGCTAGGGACATAGAGAGGAGTGTGTGCCACATCGCCACATGGATGGACTGCTTGGCATGTGAGCTGCTATTGTAACTAAAACCTTTTGTATATACACTCGTCCCGCCTCACTACACGTCTAAATTGAGCTGTGTGCGTATGTATATATATATATATTTACTTTTTTCTTCGTTTCCTCGTTTTTCTTCCTTTGTGTGTGTGTGCGTCCGAAACGTAAAATGTATGGATGGGGAGAAAAGAGAGATTGAGGGAGGAAATAAAAACACTCCAAATGCACTCGAAGACCCATTATGTTTGTACAGTTTCCTTTTTTTTCATCCACCATCACGTTTGGATGAGCCTTGCTTATCACTGGCGGAAGGTAGCCACTTATGTGGAGGCTAGTTAAAAAATAGGGAGAGAATAGAGAGACGCTTAAATTTGAGAAGAGCATTGGGGATTCGAATATGTAAAGGGAGGATATTCCACCCATGAAAGAGATGGGAGGCAAAGAGAGACGAAATGAGAAGCAGACCAAAAGAGAGAGAGAGGAGACAAGGGAAAGGCTGAAAAAGGGAGGAAAAAAGGACATTAGCTGAAACATAGAGACATGGAGACGCAATTCTGGGGTAAATAATGAGGGAGTTACAGCGAGCATTTTGAATAAAAATGATAGAGGGAGTAACGAGAATTTTTAAGAAAAATGAAAGAGTATTGTAACACAGGGAATTCTGAGGAATAAATAAAGAGGGATATGAAGAAAATTTTGAAGAAAAGTAAAGGAGATACGAAAAGAGGAGAATTCCAACGGAGTATTAAAATGTGGAGACGACAAGCGGGAAATTCAGAAGAAAAAAACAAAAAGCACCATACGTTTCTTAATAAAAGATTGCTACAACAAAAGAGAAGAAACCAACGGGAGAAAATCGTAGAGAACTAAGTAATATCACAGAAAGCGTAATGTAGACATAATAGAGGGAGAAAGTTGGTGAAAAGGGGAGAGAGAAATACAAAAGAGGGATTGAAAGGTACTGAGAGCCATGAAATAAAGAAAACGGGAATTTCGAGGCTGAATTCGTGGGGAAAAGAAGCACGGAATGAATCTGAAAAAAATGAAAGCAAAAAAGAATGAAGAAGAGCGAGCTAGTGAAAGGGAAAAGAATGGAGGAAGACAGGATGAGAGATTTGAAGAAAGGAAGCGACGTGCATTTCTTCTCTCTTCTAAATACGTTGGCAATGTACTGAAGTCATTGCCCATACTTTCCTCTTCCTTTCTCCTTTTCTGTCTCTCCCTCCCGCTTTGGTCCCCTAAAAAGCTTCCCAAAATGGTCCACTCCCCCCAAAAGCTCTGCAATTCGATGTGGTAAATGTGAGATTGGAGACTTCTTTACAGCGAAAGCATCCATATACTACCGTGACTTGAACTTACATACTATTTACTTGTACAAAAAATTTCGTATGGATATCCGAACAACAACGCGCCAGCAAAGGCAAGTCTGCTAGTGGCTTATGAAGGGAGAAAATAAGGGTGAGAGAAAGCTGGAGTACAGAGAGAGAGAGAGTGGGAAACTTTGAGTGTCGGAAATCACCATTGTGAGGCCCCATTAGATGTGAAATACTGATTTTGCTTCTTTCCTTCTCGCTTTTACCATAAATTTTGCTTCCCAATCGACCCTCACTTTCTCTCTCCCGCTTTCTCTTCCTTGCTCCGGACCGCTTTCTCTCCGTATCGCCCTTGCTCTTTCCCTTTATCCACACATATTGTTATCCTCCCACTCGTTTTTGCACACAGAACAAACATTAGTAGACGATGTATATCGTAGTAGTAACTTCTCTTTAAAAGAGGGTGAAGAAGGCAAGGCTTTGAATGAAAACTACAGTGTGGAGTCCTTTGACTTGTATATACATATGTTCATCTCTTTTTACAAAAAAATATACATCCATTTGTATACGCACAATATACCTTATGGGAAATAGGAGGGGCGATCACCCGAGATGACTTGATCGAACTTCTTCCACTTAAGTCTCTTCTTTTTTCTAAATCTTCCCTTCTTGTGTACTTTTGTCGAGGCACCCTTTTTTGGCCTTGGTTTATGTACCGGTGAAACAATAGTGCGGGTGGACGGGGCGGGGTCCTTTATTTGAAAAAAATAGTCTTTTAAGAGAAGGCGGATGTTCCCATTTTGTCCAAGTCACTTTACAGTCTACCGTCTCTGCTATCTTTACGCTATTTCTTATGGAAATACTTTTTGTTCTTCTTTCCAAAAACAAACTCCCACCTTAACTGTTCAACTGTTCTTTCTGAACCTTTTCCCTAAATTTATTGGTTGATGTCAAATAAATATGTCCCTCTCCGCTCGCAACGCTCATTCCCGTTGTCTCCCATTTGGATGGAACCAACACATTTTCTTAGTTTCATTTTAATTTCAATTAATTTTCATGTGATATAGTTTTTAAAAAACATTTTTCCCTCAATACTTTTCCACATTTGTTTCGAGAAAAATTCGAGAGAGGAGATAGAAATGGGACTCAAAACAACCATTTTCACTAGAATAGTTGTTTATTGTTACAATGGAAATAAATGCAGGCACTTTTTTCGCATGTTTCTTCTCTTCCATTTGCTCCTTTCTCCCCCCCCCCTCCGCCCAATGTCTTTTATGTATACGGAAAGGATAAAGCAAGAGAGACATTAGTTGGCCTGTAATGGTTCATTTCTCCATGACGATACTATTTTTATGGGAGCAACTTTTTGCATTGAATTGGTTTATAGGACTCATTCGTCCTCTTTCTCTCTCTCTCTCTCTCTCTCTCTCTCTCTTACTTTCTCTTGCTCTCTCTTGCTCTTTTTCTCTCACTTTGTCTCTCCCCTTTCTGTGCTATTGCCGCAGTTTATGGTAGTTGGGCAGAAAAGGAGTGGGTGAGGGGCAGAAAGATAAAAAGCACATCATCTGTATCCATTGAGAAGAAGGGAAACTTTTCCCCCTCCGTTTTTTTCTCCGTCTCCCTAATCAAATTATATAAACACTCATCTCTTTTCCTTGTGTTGTGGGTGGGGTAGAAGCATCTCTCAGGTTTCCAATAAGTGTCATTCATTTTTTTTTGTTCCTGGTCTCGTTCCCTCTCGTTCTCTCGTTCTCCTTTCATGAAACTTTCTCCAATGGAAGTTCTAATTACCTCCATGCTTTTTCTTTTCCCCATCAACTATATATAGATAGAGATACTCGCTCACGGTGGAAAAATGGGGGATTCTCTTTTGATCATCTATTAAATATAACTTGCTCCCCTTTCCCCATGTACCTACTTTCCTTCCTTGTTTGTTCCCGGACTTTGGTTTTTCTGGGGCAACCCTTTCCCATTTTATCCCATTCTACGGGCTTCTTATTTTCCTTTTAAACCTTCCTCTTATACTACAACTTTCTGTCTTCACCTCGCTTTTTTCTAGGATCCACCTTTATATACCTTCCTCTTCTCTGTCTTCCTCCTTCCGTGGGCTCGCGCTATTAGCATAAGCGGTGAAACAACAGGGGTAAATAATGCAATTATTTCCATCATCCTTCGCAACAACTAATTATTAACTACTCGTTCCACAGCCCTCCCTTCCTCGCCTCTGCATGGTAGTGTTCAGGGACGGGAAGTCGGCGTAATTAGGAAAAAGGAGGTTGATTGGAGCTCATTTAATTATTCTTTCACTAGTGGTGATGATGGTAATGGTGGTAGAGAGGGATGGGGGATAAGGGAAATAAAGGAGAAATAGGGGAGAGTTGGGTGATTTGATTTCCTCATCACTACCACTTTCATTTTCACAGATTCCCCCTTAACCCTTTCGTGTTTCCTCTCTCTCTCTCTATTTCTTCCCCTATTCCATTTTTTCTTGTTCTTCTTCTCTTCCACCATGAATCTATGGGAATATTTACTTTGTCTCTTCATGTCTTGCTGGCCTTTTTCTACACTGACCCCCATTTTCGCCAATGTAGTGACCGATATTTTTGCCCGTGTGTTCCTCTCTCATTCCTAATGGCAAGTGGCTGTCTGAATTAAAATTATATTCAGCACACCCAACCTAAAAGCCTCTGGGTGAGATTTCGTTTTCGGAAATATATCTGATTTTATTAGACCATTGTGAAAAGCTTTTTTAATCTTAATAAAATAGCAGACAAGCATTTTGGCGGAAGAAGAGAACCTTATACATAATTTGACTACCAATGACACGATGAATTTTGGTCACGCTGTCCGAAGAATCAAGCAAAGACGAGGTAAATGCAATATGTTTAGTAAACGGGGGATTTCAAAAGCTCCAACAAAATATTTAGTGAAATAAAACAGCATTAATCCTGCAAAAAATCAAATTCAAAAGCATTTTGGGCAAAAACCTGCATGTGTTGTCTTCAAGCATTACAAAAAAATGCGGAAGGAAAAAAGAAAGTTCCTCCTCCTACATTCTTCAAAAATAGTAAAGGTGGCTGCGAAGCATACAAAATCGCCAGCAGGAGAAATTTATCAATAAAATGAAGACACATAAATAAAGTTTTTCTCAGAAATAGAATAATAATAATTTCCTTACCATAAGCGGCAAAAAGAAAGTGAAAGTACCGAAGAAAAAACCGAAGAAATGTACGTACACTTCTTTTTCTCTTTCTCTCTCTCCTCTTCCCTTGCAGTTATTCCGCTAGAGTCATTCAAGTTAAGCGAAGCTGAACAATTTACTGATTCAATTTTCTGTTGCCTATGTAATTCAAGTGCCCTTGAGTTCAACTTGAACCTTTAGTCTTTCTGTGGGGATCGTTCGAGGGGGGAAGAAGAGAGACAATGAGAGAAAGAGAAGCAGAGAAAGTGAAAGAGAAAGAAATGCTCCTCTCCCATATACTTTCGTGGGTACTCCATTACATTATTATACATGCCCTTCCTTCCTTCACCCCCTCAAGGAGAAAACATGTCTGAATTACTTATGTACTTCTTCCTCCCCCTTGTGTGTGTATGCATGTGTGTGTGTGCTCTTCACGTCACGTTCCCTTTTTTCCTTGTTGTTAGTTAGTTATCCCATCACTTCCCATTACATGCACGAGTATGCACGTTGAAGAGAGAATGAGCATGGGGAGAAGCAAAAAAAAACAAGGCGGAAAATTGTATCACCATAGACAACGCGGCCCACCGGCTCTCTTATGCCACTAACTAGCAATGTCGGCGGTGGTACGAAGGGTAGTTTGAGCAGTATTAATAGCAAGTATAGGACCTCCAGTAATAGTTGCGGTAGTAAGAGACAATGGGAGAAATAATAAAGAGGTTAAATAATAAAAACTGGAGAGAGGGAGAGAGAAAGGAACAAAAAGTTTTCATATGCTTGTTGGAGGCCTGTAATAGCTTCATGAGGGATTTACCCCAAGGAAGAAATTAATTAATTCTCATTTATTGCTACATCTTATGGGACGAGTCTTCGCTCCTTTCTCCCTTTCTTCTTCTGCCATGACTTCCACTTTCCCCTCCCCTCCTTCTCTACATGTTTAGTATACGGGAAAAGTTTACTGGAAAAGTATACGGGGAGGGAAATTATTATTTTCTTCCCTTTATTAGTCGGCGGCGGGAAGATGTGAGGCATATTTTCTTGCTAACACCACATACCTTTTTCTCCTACAGCTCTTTCACTCGTTTGCCACTTCCGACACTTCCACACTGGAATCGGCAATTATCCTTTTTTTTTGTATTATACTCTGCTAAGGATGAAAGGAAGAAATGGGGGGAATTATGGTTTCCTTTTTATTTTTGAAAGAACAGAACAATTTGGCGCGTCTCTTCTGTTTTACAAGGCTATGGCTCTACCAGTTTTATTTGCATAGAAAGCTGTCCAGCTTAATCAATTTCTCCGTACTTTCTGTCCTTGAAGTTTGGTTGACTTGCATTAAAAATATGGTAGATGAAAGGAGCCTGAGTTCCTTTGGTTGAATTTTAAACATAGTTTACAAATTAGTTTATGTATTTAATCCAAAAAGCTAGTACACGTTTGTTTTATTCCTGTCATTCCGTCATTGACGATATTTATGAACATTATTTTCCTTTACTTGCATTTATTCCAAGTTAGTGGAAACGACAATCCGACGAGTTTGTAATGGATGGTTTCAGTAGTTTTTCTTCAAATATAGAAAAAATATTCTCCATTACTCCTCGTACTATGTACATTATAGTAATTATGCGTTCTTTCCTTAAACTTCTCAGTTTTTCCTGTTAAAGCTGAAAAACTTTGGAATTAGGCAATGACAACATTGAACAAAGTATGGAGCTATAGCCGGAGGAGTAGAGAGACAGGAGGAAGTGAAGGAGAAAGTGATTTTGTCATCAAAATAAGGAGAATGCGGAAGTACATCTCAGGGAAAGCACCAAAAAAATCTCATTAGACTGCTACAACTTTCTCTTTGGCCGTTGTGGAGACCTACGCTGTTGTGAAAGTAAACGCAAAAAAATCCTCCTATTTATTTACCGTTAATTCACTTCCTTCTCCCCACTCGCAATTCGAATTCTCTGGAATGGAAACAAAATCACTATCCCATGATGGGAACGGTTTTGTGTAAGATCGCTTACAGGCAGGGAATTTGAAAGCGAAATGGACAGCTGATACAGAAACCAAATTTGATGGCGGAGGTTTAGCAAGCGGGTTTTAATAATCAGCAGTTATTGAAGCTGCTTACCCAATTTACTTTGAAGTTCTATTCTGCTCATGATGCACATCTCCTCTTCTACCTCTCTTTAGGTTCGTTCTTCACTTTCTCTGCCATTTTCCCCCGTTAATTCCCTTCATTTAACGCCTTCGTCTTTTTCTTGCCCTTGGTTTTCCATCTCTAGCCGTTTTCCCTTTCTCTTCCTTCATTTTTCCTTCTGTTTCTCTCAGCTCTTCCTCGTTCCCTCACTCTAGTACTCTGTCTTGCTCTAAGTAAGTATACATATTTTAATTTCTTTATATTTCCGAATTCTTGGAACAAAAATTCGAGCTTCTGTCAACATTCTTCCTTCATTCACTTTAATGGTGGTCATTTCCCTGAGTTCTTCTTGTTTAACAAAAATAAAACGTCACTCCCTCTGATCCGCACGAATTAACACAAATCGCCGGTGGATGGAAGGCAATATTTGTAGGAATCTTCCACCTGAATAGATTTGGATGGCAATTATTAGCTTACCGCTCAAAGCGTTATCATTTCCCCTTTGTTGATTCAACAACTCCTTTGCCTCATCCCTTTAACTTTCCCCCCATTATCGAGTAGCGCTGCCGAACCCTGAAAAAGAAACTTCCAGTCAATCTCCCAAATAATGTTCTCTCCTCGATTTCGCTTTAACGTATATGTACAATTTATAATATCCCCACAATAATTTCCCCTTGCATCTCTTTCCTCTGATCACGTTTTTTCTCCCTTCCACCAGCAATATCTGTTCTTCTAATCTAACATATCTACTCATACTCATACATACTTACGTATGTGTATATATAGACAAAGTTTTTGACATATCCCGGCAATCCTCTCTGGCAGTCAATGACGGAGGAAGTACCTTTTGGAAGCAGAGAAATATCCAGGGTGGAAGACCGGAGGACAATTTTGTACCAGACCAGAGAGAGAGAGAGAAATAATAGACTTCATTTCATCTTTTTTCTTGTCAACCACGTTTGTACTTCAAGAAAGAAAGGGGAAGGGATGACGTGGGAAATGATGTGCAGGGGAGGAGGGACTACATGTAATGTACATGGACTAGGCATGTAATGTGTTTATACCCACGCACAGACTAATGCACTTCAACGTGGAGAAAAATTAAATGAATACAAATGTGTTGGTGGCATGAGACCTTTTTTGTTACTGGTGAAGCATGTATCCCATCTCACAACTAGTGGTATCACCAAAGCCAGATGCATTTATACCTAGAAAAATACTACAGTATTTTTGGCCCAGAACCTACTTCTCACACACATCTCTTCTGATATGTGAGTGAGGAAGCAAAGAAAAACACCAGAAGACTTCCTGTGTATCAAAGGAAAAATTTCCTGTATGTGTATTATGTACGCTATGCTTCTGGCAAACAAATTTATACGGATATACTATGTATGCATGTTCATATACTCGCCAAGTAGACTGAAGCATCCATCTTGTCACAGGAGAGCCTCGCTTCCATAAAGAACTTTTTTGTTGTTGTCACAGTATCAACTTATCTTCAGGGGTGAATGTAATGTGGACATGGAGGAACTCATACTTTGGGGTAAAATACTGGAATGCCCGCAGAGGACCCAAAGGAGGGGGAAATTGGCAGGTAAACAGAGGAGAAGCATGAAAGGAGAAAGAGAGAGACCGGGGGAAGATTCAGAGGAGACAGAGATCCGGCAGAGGACAAAAGGACATGCGAGGTTACGAGGGAGTAACATGAAGTAGAGCGGACAGAGTTAAGCAGACGAGAGGGAAGCCATCTTAAACTGACGCTAGATAAAGTGAGAGCAAACAGAGAGAAAAACAGGTCTAAAAAATTGGATGGGTAAAAGGGAAAACAACGAGGAAGCGAAATAGAAACCGAGGTGGAAAAGGCAAATTCAAAATTAAGGGTACCAGTGGGGTCTCAATATAACAACTCTGAAGGGAAGGGTGAAAAATATTGTTACAGGGAAAAGTTGTTATATGGGACATTAAATATTCACCTTACATGTACGAAGGACTAGAAAAATAATGTTGCTACAGAGAAATATTGTTATAAAGAGACTTGTTCTAGAGTAGCTCCATTGTAATTGTTAAGTAAATAAATAAAGGATAACTTAATAGGTTTGACCACAATAAAAATTCCTGCTGTAGGTTTCCAAATTACACACAGATCAACTCATTATATCGATTCTATTCGCAAGAACCGAAATGGTTGCAGTTAGCCCTAAAGAAGCAATTACCAAACCGAACTTCAGTTTCAAAATATTGGCAAAATGAATATGAAAATATCCCTTTTCTTAAGGATGCAATACTCAAATACATGCACGTAGCATGTTCGCAAATTAAACATTCCGTGGCCATTACAACAGCGGATGTATAAAATAATAAATATATTATATAATTATAATATGTATAGATGCTTGCATAAGAAAAGCGTAAAGGCGAGAAGAATTGGATAAATGACTGCTCTTCACTGCTACTGTCTAATAGTAATTACCTAATCACCTCTACTCCACATGCTGCTAGTTTTGCGGGTGTTTTTTAGGGAAAGACGAGCAGTAGTAAAAAAAAGTCGTTTGTAAATAGTACAATAAATGCGTGTTAGGTATTGCTATTTTTACGCTTATACCGTATGTAACTATTTATAAATATATTTATTAAATATTTATAATAACTAACGATAGTTTTTGATTTGTTAACCCCCATTTGTTAACATGTGCTTTTTTGCACGCCTTTCAAATCCCGTAATTTTTAAACTGAAGCATTTGGAATCAAAATAGTTATCAATTCTGAAAACTTGACTTTTTCGCATTCCGACGCATTTCCATTTTACATTTAAAATGTGTATTATTGTTATTTAATTTAGATATAAAGGGTCGTCCGTGATTAGTAATTAAACAACTATCGTTTGTTTTGATATTTGGTTATGCTATGATTTATGATACTATCTTCCTAGCTTGGCTCTAGGATTCTTCATTTCTACAAGCTATAGTACACTGCTATTTTAATAAAGTCCTACTCTGTTGATCATTCACTCCGGGTACTTCTTACGTTCCCTACTTAAAATCAATAATTTGGTAGTCATTCGTCTTATACGTTATTCCACAAGTTGAAGCCAGTCGTCTCTATCATCATAGTAACATAAATAACAACAAAAGTCAAGTGTTCAATGCAGGTGTGCGAAATAAGTGTCCAATGCTACCATGGAGAAATTTTTGTTTGCAGTCGTACTATTCGCCATAATTGCAGGTAATGGTCTACTACTTTTTAGTTGCTGCTTGTACTACTCCAATTGCCTTATTCATTATGCAGATTTGGCCGACCGTAGGTGGCATGGTCGTATTTATGCCTTTTTATATTTTCCGCCGTCTAAAGACAGTAAACTTTTGCTTTATGTTGGAAATGACGATTGATTCGGTGCTTTCGTGCTTTGTGTCATGTATACGTTTCATTTTGACTACTTATTTAGGTGGTTCATCCTTGAATGTGCCGAGCACAACTGCACGACCTGTTGCACTGGTGCCTTTCGGTGTAAACGCCAAACCTAATGCCGTTCCAAGCTCTGCACGAAGAGCTGACCGGTCAGAAACGTACATTTTCTGTTTTTATGTAGGATGCAAAAAGGAGCGTGATGGTGCGTAGCGATGTATGCATCTGTTGCACACAGCTTTGTAGCACCCATTCGACCAGCTTTGAAAATTACCTATCCACATCCCCCGTAGAAAGACGTTGGTCCTCCCGAAGGTCCTACAGCTCCTGCTCCTCCTTCAGTTGCTCTGAAAGCGGAAATACTTGTGGCGTTGTGGCGACTGTCGTAGCCATCATGGAAATAAAATTGTACTAAGCAATGCCTTGTACCACCACAACTATAATACATAAAAAGCACACGTACAAAAATAATTTAATTTCTAGGAAACTTTTGGATAGAAAGAGCGTCACTTGTCTCCAGTTGAAGAGACTCGGTGGATGGAGCTGGATTTAGTGTTTGCACTGATTTGACTAGAAATGTGCTGCATTGGTGGCATGCTCACTGAACAAAGACAAAAAAAGTAGCATTCAGGCGTTATGTTTACGTAATAGTTACACGATAAACCAAAATAACATGCTAGTGAACTTCCCAGCTATGAATCTTCAACATTAAATAAAATATGTATGTTTGTGAAATGATTGGAATTAAGTGGGTGGAAATTGAAAATTTTCCGTATACCAGAGATAATTTAGTGGTATAGATGAGATAAATGCCAAGTTAGCTTGCACAAAATACCCTGTAATGGAATGAGTTTGCTTTTTTAGAGAAGCTGTAACGAAAGGGATCGTACAAATGACTTGATCTGATGAAGGTCTCTTTTCGATTCTTTTGTTCGCTGTATCGCTCTATTCTTAAATATTATCAAAACCAACTCTTTATTTTTTAGATGAATTCCCCCTAAAATCTGGATGTTCAAGTGTGATTTTTATACAACTGCACTTAATATATGAATTTAAAAAAGTATCAAGATATTCAAAAAACGTTTTCCAAAGTGCTTCCATGTATCATTTTAAAAGGAAGCTAGAAAAAGTAGTTTCATCCCGAGTCGTCCAAGATTGGCCATGTCCAAAATTTGCCACTGTAGTTCTCTGATTTTCCATAAAATCATCAGGATCGTTCAATTATTGTAAAAAATCGACAATTTCAAAAATCAGAATTTTTTAAGAAATTCATATTTTTTAGTATTCGGTCAGAAATTGCATACTCGTGTCAGATTTGCCGCCCGTACATTCTAACCTCCTAGCATAAGTAATAAGTATAAAGCTCGTGATACGGTGACTGTCATTACGCCTTCTACTTTCGCTAATTAAAGGGAGAAACAGATTGGGGAAATGCAATTTCTCGCACTTGTTTCTTAAGTTAATACCTGTACAAATCATGCACACAAATTGATACAGTACTCAAAATCTCATGATATCCCATAGTTTCTACATTTTATTCCCCTAAAACCCGTCCGATTCTTAAAAACGACGAGGACAAAAATAGAATGTACGGACAAATGAAATGCACGTTACAGGCAAAATCCGAGGAGTCTCGTTTCATTAAATGTAGGTACATATATGAAAATGAATAGAGCTATACAAGACGAGGGATTGTGGGGAAAGAGAAAGAAAAACTCATTTGCACAGACAAAATTATCTCCCCCTCCCATGTTTCCTTCCTTTGTGGGAAATTACGACAATCAGGAACAAAGTACATCCGAGATATACACAGCACATCCACAGTGGTCCGTGATATTGTTACAAAAGTTTTTCTCCCTACTTTCAGTATAATTTGCATGTGATCACTATTTAATTGTAGGGTTAGTAATTAGTTTAAGTACCTTTATGTATATTATAAGGTCGTAGACGAAGAGACGTAAATTAAGACGGGAGATTTGCTTAAAAAGAGTTTTCTTTGCTTTACCCGTATGAAGATTACTAGCATTACAAACGTATCCCACAGTTCTTATGTGATTTGGTGGGAAATGTAAGGATGTCCTTGAATTAAATCAGCAACTTACTGGCAGAAAATGGAAATGTAATATGTACTAACTTCTGAGAAGCTGGAAGAATTCGTTGGAGAAAATTAGAGAAAGTCAAAATTGGAGACAGCGGCAGAGAAAAGACAGGACATTTTTAAAAACCGCCATAGAGTTCTCGCAGATTAGAAACTCACTAGAGAAATTAATGGTGCATATAATACGCTAGCAAAATTATGATAAGGCGCCGCAGACTCAACTAAGATAAAGAGAAGAAACATGAATTGTAAAAGAAAGCGAGACAGGAAAGGAGCGCCCGAGAAGGAATAAAAGGCGCTGGAGATATTGGAGAAAGAAAACTCGAGAGATACTATAAAGTGAAAGGGCCAAAGAAAAAATCAGTGAAAATATGATCAACGCCAGAGAAAGTTGAGGAGGTGATATCTGTAGAGGCAAGGACAGCAAAATTTTATGACGTGAAATCAGTAAAAATACCTGTACCATAAAGAAAACTACCAGGAACAGGTTGGATTCCGTAATAAAAACGAAAATACATACAGCAAGGTTGTAAATCGGATCATAAATTCATTTTTAAATGTAAGACCATGATCAAAATCCTCCTTTCTTTGTTTGGCAAAATAAATCTGTAATATAACAAACTTGACTTTTATGTCTTTGTGTCATTTCTGAGAAAATAAAAGGAGTCCTACGTTTCAAGGGAAAGAAGAACTGTCTGTCCTAATCACAACCTAAAGGGTTGCTTTGTTTATATAAACCGTTCTGTCTATACGAAGTGTTTATTTATGTGTATTTATCTTGCAAAAGCTCGTCTTTCTTTAAAGTTTAAAGTGCTACAAACTACTAAAGACAGACACAATACAAGATACTTGTATATTGCATACGTTCCGTATTTTGTCCGTGGTGTGATACCAAAAGGCGAGTGAATTGCGAACATACATAACATACATATGCATGTGGGCTGTATGCTGTATCGGGACAATGTGCATCCGTCAGTCCGTCTCCATGGTATTGCATGAACAGATGCAATTCTCCCGGGGCAATTCATTTCCTATAACAAAGTGCATAATATACATAATATTTTTTTAGCTTTCTTTAGTTCCCACTTTTCCCGCTCGTATTGCTATACTACTACATATAGTGTTTCAATATGAATGGGAGCAATTCGCATGACGCAATATTGTCATTTGAAATATTATAAGATAGTGATCATTCACATGATTGCTCTCTTGTCATCCTCCACATCATCACACTCATGTGGGATGATAGGGCATTGTCTTCGATGACAATGGGATGATGCCATTGTTATACAATGCTAATCCGGATGTTATCTTAAAACATCCGGCAAGATCTATCAATAGCCAGGATGCTCTTTGCT
>JAQGBT010004531.1:0-16296 GCA_034698585.1 Disparrhopalites patrizii
TATCAGAAATACCAATAATGTTAAGATGCCGATTAAGTGGACTGTGTCCTGTAAAACAGTACGTCAGCCATTTGGTAGCATCTTTATAGTTGCTGACAATGGAACTGGATCCATGCATAGGGGACTGAATCGGTAGCTGATGTACGCTATCTTTTTTCAGTGCAGCCCAACGTTTAGCATGGAGTGATTTAATCCAGTCTTTCACCGTCGTTTTGCATACCTGATACGCAACAGGTATTACAGGAAGGGGACCAACGAAGGACATCGTATTTCCCTTGTTAGCAAGCATGTCAGCTACTACATTCCCATTTAGGCTGCTATGCCCAGGGATCCAGTGTAGCTTGACTTTGTGCTTATTACTCAACTTATTGAGTGCAATATGACACTCTTCAATGAGTTTGTTTGAGGTTACTTTACTATTCAGTGCTTTGAGTAGACTTTGACTATCGGTGTAGAAGTGAAGAAGAGGTGATGGTTTTTATTACATTTGATTCTTGTGAAAACCTTGTATGTGTGTGTCTTATTACTGAGGAAACAGAAGAGAGTGGGAAGAGGATGGTGAAAGTATAGGGAATAGGATGAGGAGGTAATGGTATAGTAACATAAAAGTAAGCCGAGGGAAGAGGAAGAAGAAAAAAGGAAGAAAAAAAAACCTTTTCGTAACGGAAAGTAATCTCACTTGATACAGTTTTAATACAATCGTATGGCTTTCAACTTCCACCGTTCCCGCTCTCACTCCCTTTCTTTCACCACCCCGCCTTTCTCTTTAAATGGAAACTATTTATACTCAACCGAGTGAGTGAATGAGTAAGCGAGGCTATGGCGGGAGGAAACGCGATGGAAACCAGAAAGTATTGGGATAGAAATTGGGGGTGGGGGGGGAGAGAAAAAGTAATGGTAAAGAGTAAAGGATGGGGAGGAAGATTCCATCCTAATGAAACTTGGAGACGAATACATTTCCCCGTGGTTTCTTTCCCACTCACTCTCTCCGTCTCTCTGTCTGTCTCTCTTTCCCTTTCCCTCAATTTTCTCCTTTCATCCCACTTTCTAAAAGCTATAGTTTCCACCTTTTTCTCATGAATGGATACTGTCAAGATGGTGTCTTGTTCCTATGTTGGGGTTAATGGGAAATGGAATAAAGGGAATAGATCTCTTTCACTTTACTTTCTCTCTCTCTCTGTATCTCTCTCTAACTTCCTCTTGCTTCAGTTACTTCAGGGGAACGGCCATGTGTTGGTATATCTTTGAAGCTGTTTGTTTGTAGCTACTTAAACGATTTTTTCTTCACTCAAAAAAAGTTACCTTGTTTTTAAAATGAAGGCACGGAACTTTGTAAAAAGAACAAATTGGAAGTTATTGGTAGTAACAGAGTTTATTTGGTAGTTTAGCCCTCATTTGGGATTCTATTCTTACTGTGAAATGTAATTTAATAGGGAGGGCCGTTATCCATTTATTAATTGGGAGTCACGTGTTGGAGGTTTTCGAGGGATCTCCTTTGTATTCAAGGGTCAGGCTGTTTTTTTGGTACATCCAGGACACGGTTTTGTTTTTATGTTTTCAAGCGGATGAGTGTGTTTTGTTCTTGAAATAATCGGGGCTTGGATTTGTGGAAGACGTTGGAACTTATTTTTTTTGTCCTTCCCTTTCTGGTTGGTTTGTCCGTGGGAGGAAATGGGAAAAGAAAGAGATTTTGGATGGATTGGTGGAGAGGGATGTGTGGTTAAAGAGGGACCAAATGAAGCGGGAGGGAAAAAGAGGGAGAAGAGTCAAGTTCTTCTGGTTTTCCTCCTATTGTTTTCCTTTCCAGTGGATAACATTGTGTGAAAGCTAAGATGAAATAACAGTCACGTCGGAAAGCGGAGAAGAATGGGTAGAAGTTGATATAATTTCTCGGAGTTCTCTCTCCTCTCTCTCTCTTCTCCCCCCAAAAGAAAAAACTCTCACCCTCTGTCTGCCTCCCATCATCCCGTTTTTCCACTGCAATGTTGTTTTTTCTGACAAGAGTCACTCACGGGAGGTGAAATGACAAGGGAAGGCATTGGAGAGTGGAGAGAGAATGAGAGAGCAAGAGAGAGAGAGAAAGAGAGAGAAAGCTAGGGAGCGAAAGTTTTTTTTTCCTGTTGTACTTACTCCCATAATATACCACCACCATTATGCTTTTTGTCTCTCTGTTTCTCTTTCTTCCTCGTAGCGTCTCTCTCCATCAACGTGATGTATAGTACAATGGTGGAGGAAAAAAAACTGATCGATTTCCCAACCATCCTTTCCCTTTGACTTCCCCAGAAAGCTAGACCTGTATATTTTTCTAAGAAATTCTGATTTACTTAATTAGAATTTTATTGGATCCCAACCACAAAAGAAATACTTGAGGACTCTTAACTCCTGACACATTCAACTGAAAAAATAAGAGTGGGGACGAGTGAAAGACGGCCAGAGAGAAAGAGGAAAAAGAGAAAGAGAGAAAGGGAAACTTGTCAATGGATGTGCTGGAGAAAATCCTGGAGACGAAGGAAAAGATGGGAAGAGAAAGGGAGTCAAGTAGACAGTGAGAAAGTTTTCTGTCGACTGAGTCAAGAAATACGAGAACGTGTTTCCCGTCGACAGGAGAAGAAGCTATTGTTGAGCCTTTGAGCATGTATGTACATAGTGGACTCTCCTCACTCCTCAAGTTGGGGAATGAACAATGGAAAGGAAGGGAATGGAAGATTGAGGAACCAACTATGCAGAAAGAGAGAAAGAGAAGGAAAGAGAGAAAGAGGGAGAGAGAGAGAGAGAGGAAGGACAAGAGTGAAAGAGGAGAAAGGAGTAAAAAGAGCCTCCATGTATGTATACAGGGAAAGAAGAGCCTCGTCTGGGAGAAAGTGTGTATGTTGATAAATATTTGAGTCTATAGGTGAGTTGTTGTTCCTCGTGGTGTGGCTGTAATTTACTTGAGGTGACTGACTTCGTGTCGTTTTACCTTGTGTGTACACAGGGCCATAAAAACAGCCTCAAACGTGTTTGCCGAGGAAGAAGTGGAAGGAGAAGGAAGGAAGAGAGAGAGACAGAGAGAAATACGTTTGAAGGAGAAAAAGGGGAGAACAGAGAGAAAGGCTATGGAAGCTTTTCTGAAATTCACGAGGTTTTGAGTAGCAAATTAATTAGTGTTTTTTTTTTCAAGACAGTAAAATTCCAGGCGTTCCACTAAATGTGCACAGTACCTTTCATAGAGGGATCAGTTGAGGGAGGAGGAGAGTATGAGAGGGAAAGAGAGAGAGAGAGAAGAGAGAGGGAGAAAGAAATAAACAAGTACGAAATTGCTAAAGGTTGGATGTCGTTGAATGAATAAATCACAAAGCGAGGGCATTATTTTGATACTGCTCACTCACTCCGTTTCTCCCTTTGTTCCTATTTTCGTTTTTCCCTTCATCTCCTCCTCCTCATCCACCTCCTCTTTCCCCTAGTCTTTACCTCGTCCTTTCCTCCAAGCAAATATTGACCCTGTGACTGCTGTGAAAAAGAAACTGGTATGAACTTTGATAGTATGAAAGGAATTTCTCTTCTTGTTTTTTTTTCTGCCTACAAAAATATATGGTATATGTATAGTAATTATTGAAAGTGTTTCTTTCCCTCCTTTTCCCGCGCATTTCATCTCTCAAATGTTTTGAGGGAAAGAGAAGGGCTTTTATATTAATACATTTCCTCCCGGGATCTCCCTCCTACCAGGGAGACCTTTGAAGGTGCGGCGTATGGAGACGAAACAAAATATTTTATGGGTATTTTTAATTGGAAAAAGCCAAGTGTGGAGCAAGGGGAGAGAAGAAAGTTCTTCCTTCTACTCTCCTTCTTTTGTTTGAAAGGCAGAGTGAAATTAAGTTTTTTTTGGGGGGAAAAGTCTGACAGGAAGAGGAGAGAGAAAAAATATATTTGTGCAGAGGGAAAGAAGAGCTGAAGAGGAAATGTAAAGGAAAATGTTAAAAGAGGAAGGTAAATGGTTAAAGTTTTCTCTTCATCTCCCTCCCTGTCCTTTCTTTTTCCGAGGAGAAAGGTTCCTTCAAGGGAAAGACAGTTTTTTTCTACGACTTGAAAGTTTTTTCGTCTTTTCCCTCATTTTTTTCTTTGTTAAGACAGAAACTTCAAGCTTGTGGTAAAGGATTGGGGGGTAAGAGGGAGACAGGGAGGGAAGGAGTTTGAGATCAATTAACATGAGCCTTTTTTTCAAGTGTCTTTCTTCGTCTTTCCCCTTCCCATCATTATTATTTGCCTACGTGGGACTTTCTTTTTCTTCTTTGTGCGGCAAATAACTTCCCAGTCTCCTCTTATTTGTTCAAAATGAAGGCGTAATTCTCTGTACGTATATCGAATACATTTTTTTGCAACGTTTCCCCTTCATTTTGGAACTTTCTTAAGAATAATAGAAGGAATTGTGAAATACCAATTTTTTTTAATTCCATCCCTGCTTTGTCAGGAGATTCATCTACTTTTATAATGGTTCATTTCCCTCCTCTCCTAACTCTCTTTCGCCCTCCTTCCCCATACCTTTTCTCATAGTTTTTTTTTTGGAGTGGTCTTATTATTCCAATGACTGTCTGAGGTTGCTATTTTTTAGGGAGTGGGAGAAGGAGTAGGAAAAATAAGGTTGTACACTATGTGAATTTTCATGGAGAAAGTCGATTTGAAAGTCGTCTGGAAGGGTTCGTGTATGCCTGCATGTGAGTCCTTTCTGTACATATGTACATACGTAGATGGGGAAGTAGAAGAAGAAAAAAAAGATTATCCTAGTGTATGGAGGAGTCCTAGTACGCCGATATAACGTATGTAAGCTACGTGGGAGCAGTAATAGGAGTAGTTTTTTCCCCTTGTCGTCTCTCCCACTTCCCCCCGCGTCTCTTTTCATATTCTTTTTTTCCCTCGATTTTCTAGCTTGAACTCCTCCGCGTATTGATTTTTTCCAAGAAAAACCACCCACTGTAGATGTTGGATGGCATATATGTAGCCGTCCTGGTAGTAAGTCTTTAGTTGAACGGGGAACAGAAGAGAGAGAGAGAGAGAGAAGAGAAAGGGGGAAAGCAAGAGAGATGGCGAGAGAGAATGGGAATGTTAAAGAGAGGGAGAGAGAGAGAGAGAGAGAGAGAGAGAGAGAGAGAAAAAAAACTAGTATGTGCACGAAGACAAGCAGAAGAAAGTGAATTGAAAGAGAGAGAGAGAGGGAAAGAGAGAGAGAGAGAGAGACGTTCCATCTCTCCAACCACTCCCCTAGTCCTCCCTATCTGTTTTCTTCTACTTTTCTTTCCCCCTCTTTCTCTCTCTCTCTCTCTCTCCCTCTCGCTTTTTCAAACTCTAATGTGAACGTCGATGTGAGGATATCATCGTTGTACAATTTTCTCAATTTTACGCACATTGTTACGAGAGAAATGTGCTCTTTTCTTAGTCTGCACCCCTGGAAAAAGGGGGGAGTAGTACCGCTCCAACTTTTTTTTGTTAGACTTTCCCCCGATAAAGTTTTCTCCTTTCTTCAACTTCATCCGTAGAAATTTCTTGGGGAAACAAGTAAAACTATAAGAAAGAAATTCTTTCCACAATCCCCGTTAATTTCTATGTGGACTCCTGTTTTTTGAAAGTTTATTGAAAAAATATGGGACTAACTTGCTCTGCCACAAGCGTTTTTTATGGTTCGTTACTTTTATTTGTGGTATAAAATCCGTAATAAGCATATTGATAATTAGGGAATTTTAATATTTATTTGTTCCTTGATAATAACTACAAAGGCATTAAAAAAGTCGTCTCTATAGTATAGAATAGGGAGTTGGTGGTGCGAGAGTTTTTTTGTGGCGGTGAGATTTTGTGGACTACTTTACATGTGCTTTTGTTTTCTTAAAAGTTTTTTTTTATTACCACCGAACTTTTGTTTGTAGGGGAGAAGATCGTTAAAAATTAGTTGTTGGTTTTCCATGCATATGTAATAGCCTGTATAGGCATACATATGTATATATATATATATATATATATATATTTATTTATTATTTTTGATTACCTCCAATTCTTTTATGTGTATATAGGAGAAAGTTCGGGGAATGACAAGTAGTTGCTACCTCTGTGAGGTCTCTTCTTTGATTGACTAATAGGCGAGGGAAAACTTTTCGGGAGGTGGAGGGGGGCAGAGGGAAATGGGAAAGAAATTAACTAAATTTTGTTGATTGTTGAATTAAGTGGAGGATGAGGGGGAATGAGGGAGAATTCCAGGAATCTTTGCTCAAGCATTTGTTTGGTAAACAAGGAGCTCTTCTCTCACAAGTTGGGATGAGTTCTTGTTGATCTTTTTTTTTCGAACGTCCAAAATAAAGAAAAACTTTACAACAGCCAAAGTGAGCATTTTCCTTCCGTTGCCACTATTTGTTCACACTCTTTAGAGTGTTGACATTCCAGGCTGTGGATTGGTCTATTGCGTCATTTTTATTCTTTCCTTCCCCATGTTTTTTTTTATTTGGTTCCCTTTTTTCTAGACTTACTCAAGATTTTGTTTGTGGATTGGATTTAAGAGTTTTCTCAGGGTGGTGGACGTCCAATTATATTTCTCTACCCTTTTCCCTGTGGTGGCACTCTTGGGAAGGCTTTGAATGTGGGGGTGTTATTGACATTTTTTTTTACTATGTCTATTATATGCTGGATTCTTCCTGTCCTTTATTTTTTTTGGAATATTGGAGAAAGGAATAGCAGGAATGAAAAAAAAATATAGAAGCAATTTCAATTTTTTTTATACTTTCTTGTTACAGCAATTGCCATTTTTTTTGGCCATATACAAGTTGATTTCCTTTGAGAAACTCCTTATATACTGTAAAATTAATACCATCAAACTTTTGGGGCAGTGGGTTGCGTTCTTGTATCAATAATTGTAGGAGTGTGAGTTTGTACCAGCAAAGGAGGGTTTGTGTGTATGTGTGTGAATTCAAAATTAGACATGAGGCAAGAAAAAAAAATCCTTTCTAAAATTCGTGTGAACCATTTGGTGTGTGCGTGTTTGCTTTTAACCTACCATATGTTTTTTTTATTCGGTGGGGCTAGTGTTTCCTTTTTTCTTCTTTTCTTGTATGTATGCCAAAATGTGTGCATAAGACTAATAATAATCGCAAGGAGGTTTGAACAGAGAAGATGAATGAAAAGTGGGAGGAGGCGGAGGGGATGGAGATATACAAAAAAAAGAGTATAAGAATATAAGAATATATATTTTCCCCTTCTTGCAAAACCTTTAACTAAGCCAAGGAGAGTGGTGCATTGAACCGTGGCTAAAATTCAAAAGGGTACGTCATTCTCCCATTTCCAGTTAACACATTTTCTCCCAGTATTTTAATGTCATGAGCACACGCGCCAACGTACTTCCTACCAAGTAATTAGTTGTAGCTGAAGCAACAAAAAACACACAATCCCGGTGAAAATACTTATTTTTCGCCACCCTCCTTTTGCATTGAATATGGGAAATGAGATTTTTTTTTCAGGTAGGAAATTCCAACCTAGACACTTTTAGCTGTGGAGCAACCTTGTTGTAATGATATATTTCACAGCCCTTCTCTTCCCTTTTAAGTCTCTACCATTCCTGTGGTTGTATTTCAATCCCCGTGAAATACTGACGTTGATCCTCTCTCACACATCCAATTGTTCCCAAATGCCCATAGTGTGTATAGAACCCTGAAAGATCTCAACGAAGGAATGGGAAAGAATGGAATGGGTGAAAAAATCCAGGGGAATCAAAGGCCTTTTCCGGCCTTCTTGTACCTCTTTCATCAGTAAAGGATGGGCATCGCTTTACTACAACTAAAGTCGCATTATGGGAAACCTTTTTTTTTTCGCCAGTGGTCTCCTCTACACCTCCATAATGGAGAATGAAAGGGGTACGGAATGAGAACAAAAGGGATGGAAATGTTATTTACTAAAAGTCAAATTTTGACATTTTATCGTTCCCTTCCGGTTTCCATCCATATAGGACCATGTAATAGGGCGGACTATGTGGCCCCATCTTGGCCCCCTCCTACCTCGGTTTGCTCCTTTAATACTCCCATTGTTACTCCCATGACTTACACCAATACCATTACCGGGGACTGAGGAGACGGATATACGCTCCAGAAAGCTTCTACAGAGAGAAAGAGAGACAGAGAGAGAGAGAGAAAAAGAGAGACAAGGAGAAAGCGGAGTCTGTTTTAGATTGCGAATGAGGCCATTCTCCTCTGGCAGTAATAATAATAATAATGCTATGGGGTTAGAGTCAGAGTTCAGGTTGAGGGTTACCAGAGAAAGCCTCGTGGTTATGCTACTACTCTCACTAATTCCCATGTCGGAATGCTTTGTTTTACGAGGGCTTACTTTTGGAAACGTGGACAGGAGCAAAAACAAAAAGGAGAGAGAGAGAGGATCATTTTTACCCTGGCCGGAGGCTTATTATAATGGTCGTCAAGGATTGGTTGGAAAGAGGAGAGGGAAAGAGAGATGATTGTACTTCCCAAGTTTTTCGACATTGATTGTTTCCATGTTCTTCTAATTATGACTACACGCTCTCATTGCACTCTCCTTCCCGCCTCTCTCTCTCTCTCTCTGCCGTCAGTTGCTCTCTCTTCCTTCTCTTTCTACTCTCTCTCTCTCTGCCGTAAGGTGCTCTCTCATCCTTTTCTTTCTACTCTCTCTCTCTCTCCGTCGCTCTCACTCACGCTCTGTCCTCGCCCTTCCTCTTCTATTTGCTCTCTCACGGTTTTAGCGTAATCTCCTGCGTATGCAAAACGTTTGGAAGAGTAAGAGGGATGGAGAGGGATAGAGAGAGAGAGAGAGAACAGCTATGGAATAAAATGACCAAAGTTTATGATTTATAACAGAAGGAAGCCACTTTTGCCCCTAGTCTTTTAACACTGGTGCTAGTTCGGAGGGAAAGGGAGAGAGAGAGTTTGGGAGCTTTTCAAAGTTCCCATCGTGTAAATGGGTAGGAGAGAGAAGAGGGAGAGAGAGACATAATAAAAGGGCATTAAAAGGAAGTACAGTGTAGAAGATGGGAGTAGTAGCTGGGTGTTATGGAGAAAAGTCTGGTAGAGGAGATGATGGTGGTAGGAGGGAAAAAGGGAACAAAAGGAGGATGAACTTTTTGACGTTATTTACCTTGGAATTTATTCATTTCTCTCTCTCTCTCTCTCTCTCTTTCCCAGCTTTTCATTCTCCTGTGTGATACTAATACTACTAGTTTTTCTTTAAAAGGATGGAGAATTTTTTTTTTTTGATCTTTTTGTTCCTCTCACAGTGTCCCATACTGTGAGGAGAGAGGGGAGAACATGATGAGTTTATATATTATATGCTCGGTAATAAAGCTGTAGACAAAAAGTTTTAAGAAGAGAGAGGGGAAGTTTTGCACGTAAAATGGATGTGAATGAAATTTTGCTGGGTTTCTTTCCGTCAAAGCGGAATTTGAAAAGGGGAAAGATTTTATACTGAAAATAAACAAAACTCCAGGAATATATTGAATGGTGTATTGTTTTAAATGGTAGAAGATCAAACACTTGAAATCCCGAAAGGGACGAACCTTTATACGGGGGTAACTTTTGAAATGAAATAATCGTAGAGAATAAAACAAGAAATGATTTGATGAATTTAAAAAAAAAACTTATCAAAGAAAACAAAATGTTTTGAAATGAAGATAAAATTTCACAAGACGGACAAAACAAGAAGGTAATAGAAGTTGTGGTTACTTACGTCTGTTTTGACACTTGTGCTGTGACTGTCGTAGAGAACAAATAGGACAAGAAAGGGAGAGACTCTGACAAGAGTCTCTAGATGTGATGGAGAAGAAGGAAAGAATTGTAAAAGAAAGCGGACACATTCCAAAAAGGTGAAGAAGAAGACGTCCTTTTAGTTGCATCGCATTGAAAAAAAAATTGTGTACGAGTACCCAAAAAAATTTGTATTTATATATAAAACTGGCACAATTTCTTTCCGACGTTTTTTTCTTGCTTCTTCTCCTTCCTCCTCCTTCTCTTCGTCATCTTCCTGTTGTCGTAGTCAGTGGCATGCGTCGCGGAGTTGGATCGCTGAGAGCGTGTGTACACAAACTGTCAGATTTGTTTCCTTTTACTTTTTTTTTGACATCTCAGAGCTCTTTCACTCCCAGAAGCAGTTTTTTTGTAATATGTTGCGCTTTGGTTGGTTGAAGGGAGAAAAAAAAATAAACTACCAAAAAAGACCAAGAAACCAAGTATCTCTAACTCTGTAACGATACCAGACCATCGTCTAAGGTGGATACACATACAGCGTCAAAACTGAAGGAATTCAGACCCTCTTTTTCTATCACACTCACTGGATATATTTATTTCCCTCACGGAACCAAATTCCAATCTAGAATTTTAGGAAGGACAAAAAATCTTAATATTCGAAAATGGCAAAAATATCGGGGTAAAATCCTCTTATTTCCCACACTTTTCCCTCCCCTCAATAATACTCTTTCCTGTATACCTACTAAGATAAGGCAGACGAGGGAAGAGAAAGTCTGGGGACAGCTGTAACATGTGGTGGAAGGAGTGGTCTGGGGCAAAGTGGACACCCACAGACGGGGAAAGGAGATGGGGTGGAAGACGGCGAGGATGATGATGATAATGAGCATAGTGGTAACAGTGGGGAGAAAATGGAGTTTACCCAGGGAAAAAAATGGGATGGAAAGATTAGATGGTGGGGAAAAGTACCAAAAAGAGAGATGGTCCAAGACCACCAACTAGAGATGGGAAGAGCGTGAAAGGGAGATGATGGGAAGAGGAAGAAAGAGGGGGGAGGGAGATGAGCAGGGAAAGAGGGGAGGGAAGCCCGTGGAAAAACAAATGGGAGGGAACAGAAGCTACAGAAGGGAATGGAGGATTTCAGGGGAAATTGTGATGTGGTAAAGAGAAAAGAAGGAAAGAGGAGGAGGCGGAGGGGGAAAGAAAATTAAAGGACATGAAGACAGGTGACAGGTGAGACATCAACACGAGGCAAGAGATAACAAGGGAGGAGGCTCAACACAGCGGGAGGAGGATTTTTTCCCTCTGTACGTCTTCCACTACATGGATGTGAGGGGGAGACACGGAGAATGGGAGGATGATAAAAATTGAGGATGACTTTGAGAGAGAGAGAGAGAGAGAGAGAATGGAAGAGCGTGAAAGAAAGAAAGTTTGTGTGGGTGGCTGAAGGTAATATTAGCAATGTCGCCGCCATCAGCCAGCACCATCACCAACCAGGACTGTCACAAGTGAATTTGTTTATACCAACAAGGTTAATGACCGATTGGGAGGCGATGAGGATGGAGGGGAAAGGAATTACATATCCACAATCTCCTCTTATAAGGATCAGCCTTGTTCTATCCCTTTGTTCTTTCTTGTACTTTCCCTCCTTTTTCCCTTTCTTGTACTTTCCCTCCTTTTTCCCTTTCTTTTACTTTCCCTCCATTTTTCCTTTCTTTTATTTTCCCTCTCCCTTTGTGTTCAATCTAATATTAGAATCTACTTTACCTCCTCACTTGAACATGTCAAGGGGTTTCCAGGTACTACCACAAATAGTTAAACTGGGATTTTCCCCCCGAGATACAGTTAATGTTTACCTGGAATTGAGATGGGAAAGTTCTTTTTTTTTTTCTCTCGGTATTCACAACTTCTAAGAAAGAGAAGGATACAAATTATACTGAAGTAGACTGATTCTATCCTACAAGAGATGAGTGTCTCTCTGACCTTACTAGATCCTCTGTTGGGGGAACTTGAGAATGTCCATTTCTGGTCATAAATATACCAAAAATGGAATTCAAAATGTTTCCCATTTTCCCCGGGAATCCAAAGGTGAATTGGTGGGGAAATTACAATTTTGGAAAAATTGAGATTTGGAAGCTACTTTCTCCGGAGGTCTTTGTTATTATAAATCCTTTTCCCCACAAGATTTTTCCAGAGTACTTTCTCTCAGACTGTAACCCGGGAGAAGCGTAAGTATTTCGAAAAAGCACAAGTATTTCCTTCCGTGTTCCTTAGCGCAAAGATGTGGAATTTAATGGGAAATTAAATAAATCCTGGAATGTGTAGATATCTTCCGTGGTCCTGAATAGAATTTTCGTGAGAGTAAAAAAAAATTGTGTACTTTCACCCAAAAATATAGTGAGAGTTGGTGTTTTCCTAGTGAAAGTTTGTGGGTGAGATGTGTGGGAGTGATTTGAAGGTAGGTGTGTAGTGGTCGGCTCCAACTTGGAGAATGGAGACTGATCTTGGGGAGTCTGTGGACATATTGTATTATTTCCTCTCACTTGCTCCCTTTCCCTCACTGGAAGGGTTAGTCCTATAGGAGTCAAGGTGTGTGTGTGTGTGTACTCTCTCCCTGCCTTTCTCCTCCTTTCTCTTCCTCCGTCTCTCTCTCTCTCCTTCACTGTCTGGCTGTCTCTCTCTCTCTCACTTTCTTCCCCTTCCCTCTCTTCCAGGCCCTTTGTGTGTATATATCTGTGTGGAGACTATACGGAGAATTGTCAACCAAAAGTTGGACCTTGCTGTTTCCTTCTTTAGATCTCTAAGCGTATAGTCCCTACCACGACTTCCTCTTCTACTCCTCCTCCTCCGCCCTCTCCTTTCCAACTAACCCGTGTATGAGAGAGAGAGAGAGAGAGAAAGAGTCATAAATCCTGACTTCTTTCTCTCCGCTCTTTCTCCATCTCTCTCTTTCTCTCTCACTCCCTCTCTCTTTCTAGATCCAGCGTCCTCTCCTTCAATGTTCCTCTGTACTTTGGAGGGAGACACCTAATAGGAGATTTTTGCCTTCTCTGCTTTCACGCCGGGACTTACACTATCTCGCTTTCCCCCTCTTTTCTCTCTCTGTTTTACTCTTACTCTTGTTCTCTCCGTTTTACCCTTCTATTGCTCTCTCTATTGCATTCTAATAATTTCTCTCTATTTCACTCTAACTATTTCTCCCTGTATCACGCTGACTCTCTCTTTCATTTTAGTTCTTTGTCTCTTTAGCTTAACTCTTTGTCTCTCTAACGTAACTATTTCTCTCTTTAACTTAACTCCTTTTCTCTTTAACTTAACTCTTTGTCTCTGTAGCTTAACTAATTCTCTCTTTAACTCGACTCTTGCTCTCTTTAACTTAACTCTTTCTCTCCGTAACGTAACTATTTCTCTCTCTAACTTAACTAATTCTCTGTTTAACTTAGCTCTTTAACTTAACTCTTTCTCCTTAACGTAGATCTGTCTCTCCTTCACGTTAACTGTTTCTCTCTTTAGTTTTAACTCTTTTATCTTTCTCTCTTTCGCACTTACTATTTCTCTTTCTTTCTCTGCATCTCTCTCTCTAACGTTTTTGCTCTTAGTCGATCTTTCACTCTTACATTCTGTATTACTCAAACTCTTTTTCTCGCTCTCTTTCACTCTAGCAATTTCTCTCTCTTTCACTCTAGCTTTCTCCCTCCCTTTTCCTCTTACTCTTTCACTCTGGCTCTTTCTCTCTCTCTTTCACTCTAGCTTTCTCTCTCTCTTTCACTCTAGCTTTCTCCCTTCCTTTTCCCCTTACTCTTTCACTCTGGCTCTTTCTCTCTCTCTTTCACTCTTACTCGCTCTCTTTCTTTCACTCTTACTCGCTCTCTTTCTTTCACTCTTACTCGCTCTCTTTCTTTCACTCACATTTCTTCCAAACAAAGGAGCAGACGGCGCGACAGGGAGACCGAAACAGGGGCTTGTAACAGACGAGTAACAGGAGTTTGTTTGATCAAACTTTACTCTTGTCCAAAAAAAGGGAAAGTCACGTTCCGGACCAAGAAAGGGGGAGAATTGGTATGGTACGCATTTACGGGGGCATTTCTCTAACTTATAATAAAAGTAGTTAACAGAAAGTTTCTATCCCACGGAATTGTTTTTTGTTTGAATATTAAAAAAAAATCAAGTTTATTCATAGTCAAGTCTTGGATATTTTTGGGGAGAGAATTATTCTGGGGGGAAATGTTGATATTTTGTACACTCCAAAGGGCTAAAAATACGTTTTGATTGTTGAATAATAGGGAAATACCTGGTCTTGTCAGAAGTTGAAATAGATAAGAATAAAAGTACCGAGATCTGGCGGTCTATTCACCTGTCTGGTCTCACTTTTTTTTGTACGGGTATTATTTCCACGAAACTGAAGCGTTTTCCTACTTGAATGCAACTGTTAGTTGATGGTATTACACTGTTTTCCCTGCGCCTCCCGTCTGTTTTTTTTAAAAACTCCCACACTGCCCCGTGATAACCTTGTGAGTGTTTGAATACTTGGAGCGAAAAAAAAAATAGACGAGTGATGGGCTAAAGCTACAACTTGTCCTCCGAATGTCACGTGGTTGACGCGATTTCCTTTTTTTTCTTCTCCGCTTTTCGAGAGAAGAAAAAGCAACTCTTACTTACCAATTCCTTGGTTTTCTATACCGCTAATGTATTATAGAACATGTACACTCCGGACCTTCTCCCCTTGTACGTGACAAGGAGGGCGTGTTTGTCACTAGAAGGACGGAGTAAGTACATGGGATATAATGTGGATGTGAGAGTGAAACAATGTTTTTATAGATAGATATTAGTATTTTTTGGCAATTAAGGTGCTCCCTCACTATCTTGATGCCAATCGTGTTTTGTTCATGTTCCTATATACTTGTCCCCTGCAGTACGTAATGAATGTGAAGGATTGGGGGGAATTGTAACACAACATTTGAAGGTCTCTTCAGAGTCAGAGAGAGAGCAAGAGAAAGAAAGAGAGAGAAACAGTGAGATATAAAGAGAAAGAGAAGAAGAAAATAGTATATGAAACAAATACTTCTACAACGATATTCACCCACTGAGAAATGTTATCGATGGACTTGTATCCGAAAAAAATATTCTGGTTTTGTCACGGGGAAATTCCTGTCTTGTATGTAGAAATGTATGGTTCCAAGGAATTTTTATGGACTTTCCTGGGGGAAAGGTGGAGAATGTATTTACGGGAGAAAACCATGCCAGCAAAAAAAAAAATTCGGGGGAATAGGAGGGAATGTGAGGGTGAGATGGAAATAGTTAAAAACAAAGAGAGAAAGAAGAGGGAAAAGAGGGAGAGAAACAGAAAAAAAAGTAGAAGGTATACAAAACATACGGAAACTAGTTATTTTTAGTGTTGGGTTGGCTTCCTCGGGAGAGAATGACTCTGTGTCAGGGAGTGTGTTTGATAAAAACCGTTTTGGAATGGAGCGAGTTTCCCCACCAACAGCTACTGCTACTGGCTCAGAAGATCAAATCGGATTTTGGGTAGTTTGCCCTATACACATACTGCACTTCGCCCGCTCCTTCCATTTCTCTCCGTTTCTCTCTTTCCTTTTTCCAAACTTCACATATTCCCTTCCTCGCCAGCGCTATACATGTATGTGAAGCAGATAGAGAAAGAGAGAGAGAGAGATGGAAAAAACTCTTTTTTAATACATACCAATCCTTATTCTTATGGTATAATCTTAAAAGGAGCAGAAGCAGAGAAATATGTGTATAGAGATAGTGAGCACAAGCGGGAGACGAAGAGAGAGAGAGAGAGAGAATAGCGGGAGCTTCTGTGCCAGACGGAAGCTTCCCTCTGCGCATGTTCATGTGTTGGATATGATCTAGATTTTTTTTTATATATTTCCCCCCGACTCTATATGCTTCTTAGGCTTCTGTTAAAGCTTCCCTCGTTCTTTTTACACATCCTCGCTTTTCCCTCACTTTCTCTCTATTTCTCTCTTGCTTTCCCTCTGTCTTTCCCTTGGCCTATCTCTCCCTTTCTCTTCGCAGTTCCTATTGTTAGATCCTTTTACCAGCTTATTGTAGTTCCTTTGGCTTGCACTCTTTCCTCCCTCTCTATCGTTTTATCTCTCCCTCTCTTTTCTCTCACTCTCACTTTCTCTCTCCTTCTCTTTCCCTTTCTCACTTTCTCTCTCTCCCTCTCTCACTTTTTCTCTTTCTTCCTCTCTCCCGCTCTCACTTTCTCTCTCTCTTCCTCTCTTTCTCTCTCTCCCTCTCTTTCTCTCTCTCCCTTGGAATCCTTATTTCTATCTTCTCCTCTCCCTTCCTCCACGCGCGTGGACACACACACAAGCTTTCTTTCCATTTCTCTCGCCAAGACTTTCTCCGTGAGAATAAAGGCGAAAAGTAATTGTAGTAGTGTTCCTTTTATGCTGGAATAAATGGTCTGCATCAAATTTCTGTATAACTTTCCCTTTACTCCTCTTATTTTACTCTATCTTCCCCCATCATTCCTCTGTAAAGCCGAATTTACAGTATCCTTTTTTTATCATTTCCTTCGAGCTTCAAGCGGGTATCACTTTGGGGATGC
>JAQGBT010004532.1:0-16295 GCA_034698585.1 Disparrhopalites patrizii
GAACCGCCACGACCACCGAAACCTCCGGCGTAACCTCCTTGGCCGAATCCTCCACGTCCGCCAGCATAACCACCTTGGCCGAATCCTCCACGTCCGCCAGCATAACCACCTTGGCCGAATCCTCCGGCGTTGCCACCACGACCACCAGAATATCCTCCTTGGCCAAAACCTCCGCGTCCACCAGAGTAACCACCAACGCCACGGCCTCCAGCACCAGAATATCCTCCGGCTCCTCCAGCATAACCTCCACGGCCACCGGCTCCTCCGGCATAACCGCCTCTACCTCCAAATCCTCCTTGGCCAAAACCACCGGCGTATCCTCCACGGCCACCAGCGCCTCCAGCGTAACCTCCTCTCCCTCCAGCCCCTCCGGCGTAACCTCCACGGCCAAATCCAGGAGCTCCATACTGACTTCCTGGAGGCCCGTAGGCTTGAGGTTCTCCAGATGCCATATAGGCGACGGCCAAAGCGCCACAAAGAACGAGAAGCTATTTACATTTAACAAGGGAAAAAATTAACACCTCTGATCCTACGAAAAAAAATTTGAGTTCCAAAAATTTTCTTTAAAATAGAACTTACCATTCGAGCCATTGTTGAAATTTTTGGAAATTTGCTTGGAACAATGAGACAAGTGAGTAGATAATTCACTATACTCAACTTCCTATCCTCTGCGTCTATTTATACTCATCTTCAACTTCTTCCAACAGTTCCTGTAGTTGCATTTGTGACACCACTTCGTCTTTCACAAAAACAGAATCATAAAATCTACCGGCAGTCAAGTCAAACAATAATTACGAAAATGACATTTCCAATAAAAGTGAAACATCTCCCTATAACCCAATTGTAGATAACCTCTAAAGGCTCACTCCAAGTTCATGCAGATTTTTGTGCTTAAAATGGTCATTTAATTAATATTATTAAAACTCATCTCCGGCCGGTGGTAATGCAACTTCTTCCACCTCGATTGATGTCTTGACTTATCCAAATATCAACAACACAAAGAGAAAAAGTGGATCTCTTAACCTTTACCTAATTCATGTTACTTTTCTCTCTCTCTCGCTCTCTCTGTATCTCTCTCTTTATATATGTATATAAAAAGAACACGAAACAACACAAACAAACACATGTTTAATGACAAAATCCATCTCCTGTGTGCAGCGGAAAGCATTTCCTTTTGTTTATAGGAAATCATTTTGTTTGGGGTCATTTCACTTTCTACAAGCTTACCTTCGAAGATTTTCATGAAGATCTCATTCGAGGAGATGACGTCAACTGGAAATTGATCTCTACATGAATACAGCATTAAATGTATTTTATACATTCATGTTTAATCGTATTACATGCATAGATAATATGTACATATGTACATTGTTTCTATATTTATGATATTAGCCCCTAAGCATGTGTAACGAGTGCATACACACATATAAATTACATATGTATGTATGTACTCAATTTATAATAATCTCTGGAAATATTATGCATCTCATTATAACAGCACCCAAACTGCACACAAAATTGGCTGTTATAGCGGGATACGGTTATAGAAGCCTGGATAAAACACAATATGTAATAATATTAATTAAACACTAATAATTCCCTGGTATAATTATGATAATTTAACACAGTGCAACTATTAACCCAGTTTTTTTCCTAAGAAAAAAGTTTAAAAAGTTCTTAGACAAATAAAATTGTGCTATTATATAGTTCAAGGGCTGTTATATAAAGAAGCGCTTATGTTATGGGGTATTTCGTTTTGGCTTGAATGCTGCTATATCAGAAAAATGCTGTCATAGTGAGAAAAATGTGGATTAAAGGAAGAAAAACCATGTTGTTACAGACCAATGCTTTTACAGCGAGTGGCGTTATAGAGTGAGTCGTTTACGTGATAAAGCTCTTGGGGGGATCCGAGGAGGCTGTTATATCAAGAATGATTTCATAAAGAGCCGGTTGCTATAATGAGAGTCAACTATAACCACATTCAAGTGCTGGGAAAGCACAGATGTTCACCTGCCCTGAGAATCCCTACGTTTGACCGATTAATTAATGATTGCATAAAGCTCTTGACATTCTATACGTGAACGCTTGCTGCCATTTGAATACATCCGTAATTATGTCATTTGGTGCAACATCAGGATGGAATCCCTTGTGACAAGTCCAGATGTGGCACTTTACTTCAATTGTGAGAAAATGTTCTTATTGTTTTATATTGGACCCAAATGGATGTAGCAGATGATCACTATAAAAAATTGGATTATTATCTTACAAAACATTTCCCACGGAGCTATCAAGGAACTTTCTATTAGCAGTATCGCATCCTTGTCTTTGATAAAATTTATTAATCAAAGGGGCGAGTTTCTGCCGGGCGTAGGGCATTTCGAATTTGTCCGAGCGGTCATGGTCACCTCACATACAAATTAATTTTTGTATTGTTGGGTAAAATTTCTTTAAAATACTTCTGAGTGCATGTATACCTATTTTGAATAAAGGAAGATGACGAATGAAGATAAACCCCGATTTACCCCAAGTGTTCGCATCCTGGCTGTTGGAAATGGGGTGAGATGAGCGGAATATTTATTTTTTATTGTTATATTTTATTTATTTATCAGTGAAAAGTGCCTATGAGCCGGGTTGAGCAGTAAATCCGAATAAGTTCATTGTTTGCACACAATTCCTTTGGCCTACAGCTATAATTTTGTGGCCCAGCTGAACATACTGGTTCAAATATATTTGGTTCGAGGCAGTGTACTTATTCCTTTTTGTATCTCGTTTCTATACATACAAATATCTATTTAATAAATTAATTGATATGCATTTAAATTTGAATGATAAGGCAATAATTTGTACAGATTTTGGCCATCCTCAGTATCCTTTTTTTCGTGGCGGGCATCTTGGGTTTTGACCTCCGGGATCACGATGCTCGACATTGTTTGGGCGATACAGAAGAGACCCAAGAACTGAAAACAAAAGGTAATGCATAAAAAGTGTTTCTTAACCATTTTTATTATAATAAGGATCTTTCAAAGACACTTTCTTAAAGGAAAATGATCAATTATATGTATTGGTACGGTTAAAGATACATATATTTAGATAATTTTCAAAAAAATTAATTTTTACAGCTCGCAAAGTATTCTGGGTGCTTTTTTTCCTTACCTGGATCTGTGACATTGCAATGGCGATATTCTTGCACGTATCGTGGAAAATGGTTGGCAGCATTTTTATTTTGCGATATAAATAGCTGAAGCAAATTTCGAGTAGATGTAGCTCTTGAGAACTCACCATTAAATGTACATTTTTCACAGAGCCAATTGAAAAATTGTGTCTGGTGGATGGTTTACGTGAGCGTCACGCTCCCAATCTTCCTCATCCCCTACATTATTCACATGGTTTGGATTTGTGGCTTCATGATAACCATGGAATTATGCCGTTGCTTCATGTCTTATGGAAATTTTTTAGCACCATCCAAATCTACCGTTGGGTGGGATTTGCCCGGGTCCGTGGGACAGCTAAACTTTCCGTGGTTTACCGCGCTGATGCCTCCACTTCAACGTTTAAGAATTAACACCTTTTTCATTAAATGTAGAATTATACGCAGCATATTACCCTGTTTTTACAATATTACAGAAAAAGTACAATTCCACAATAGGATTCACCAGATTTAAAATGACATTTCCTTTTACTTTACACTCCGTGCCCCCAAATTGCATATTTGTGGGTATGTAATGCTTAAGTTCAGTTTGTGATTGTAATTATTAATTATATTTGGGCATGTATATGTAGGAATAAAGCTTCAGGCAAACATTGGAGTTTGGGTCGATTTTTTATTGATGATTAAATATTATTTAGTCGACTAAATTCATAGAAGCGAGTGAACCGAAATGTATCATTGTATCATATGAATATGTCTGCTTCAAATCGAATCGAACTGTTATTTACGAGTTCATCCAACGTTTGAAGTTTGAATGGAGTCAAATAAAAAAAGTTCAATATAATCGAATTGTTTATATTTTTGCAAACGCCTTTCGAACAATGAATGCATTATTTTGTAAACACATGCTTCCAATGGATGTAGATTTCCAAGACGTGTTAATGGCTTTCCAAAAAATTTGTCGCTTCAATAAGATTCTCTTTTTATTGCATTCCAATTGCCTGTCATTAAATTAGCAACAATTAAAATTAATTATTTTTGTTTTACAAAACAAAAACAGTTGCATAGCAAACAGAAATTTCCATGTTCAAAATTAAAGGAAGTTTCTTAGGGCAGCATTTTTTGTCACAAAAAATAAAAATAATATGGCTTAATTGGTTTTGGAAACTTTCTGGTGATGATTCTTATATTTTAAAAAACAAATTAACATTTTCCACGTATTTGCTTTTGCTTCTTTTCTTGCGTGTACGAATACAATCTATAGCTTTTTTATTTGACTTGACGTTGTAATTTTTCATGGCCCACATTGTGATCTCATTCTCAGACGTCTTCCACTATACCTGTCTCCTTATCTTGTATATATGAGCTACAATATGTAATACTATGTATAGGTATATGTATAGGAAAATATAGTGGAAAATGAAGTACATGTAAATACAAATACATATGTATAGAAAATAGAAACGTATTAGATGTGTGGATGTGTGCGATCAGTATATTACATTTTGTAAATAAAATAGGACATGACCAGGTTGAAAGGGAACAGACAAATGTCGTAGGCCGATGACACGGCCGATGCAAAACCGCCCACGAAGATTCCAGCCAGGCCCTGGAACCGCTGGAAGCCTCTGGCCAAACTCAGATAATTCCACCAACTTTCCTCCTCCGGCGGCGGAGCTCTTTCTCTCCTCCCCTCGGAGACCAAATAGAGGGCAAAGGTCAAGAGGCCAATGACGGCCAAGTAGGAAATGAGACTCACCAAAATGCTAATGACCCGTGCTCGTTTCCGACACTTCCGCAGTTGCTCTTTCGATACTTCGGCTGTGGATTGCATTCGGTCGAATAATTTTTCCCCCAAATTCCGGCATTTAAGCTTCTTCAGGCGTTGTCGTCGTTTCAAAACCAGGGGGTCGTTCTCTAGGACGTCCACGGAGGCAAAGGTCGTGTATTTGTCCTGGTGGGCCGGTAAAAGGGCACAAGGGTGGAGGACGAAAGCCTTGAGCTTGATGGATGTCATTGTGGATTCCATCGGGGACTCGGGCTAATTATAATAATTAAGTACAGAATGGTCAAGGTCATTTACTGATCTCAATAGGTCGTCTTTTAGCTTCAAATGCCATTTAATACATACATTATTTTCAAGCTAAGTTAATTTAGCTTTACTAATTGTAAGAGATAGTTTTTTTAGTCTCAAAAAGTATGCATTACAATTTAAATAATGTTCAAGGTCATTTGCTGATGTCAAGGTTACCTATTAGCTTCAAAAACCACTGATTGCAATTCACGTTTTCAAACTCATTTACTGATGTAAAAGATTGATTTTTAAAATAAAAAATTATACATTGCAATTTAAATCATTTTGAAGGTCAGTTACTGATGTACACGTCATTTTTCAGTCTCAAAAGCCGTGCCGCACAATTTAAGTCATTTTCAAGATTGTTTACGGATGTCAAGGTCGCATCTTAATCTCAAGAGCTATTTGCATTATTATTACCACTTAAATCGTTTTCAAGGTCATTTAACGTTGGCAAAGTCGCTTTTTAGTTTCAAAAATTACGCATTTTGACCATTTTCAAGGGTATTTACTGGTGTCGAGGTCGTTGTTCTGTCTCAAAAGCTATATATGACAATTTAAACATCGTTTTCAAGGCCATTTACCAATGTCAAACGTCGCTTTTTAGTTTAAAAAATCTTGAATTTGACCAGCTTAATCATTTTCAAGGTTATTCACTGATGTCCAGGTCGTTTTTTAGTGTCATCGTCAGAAGCCATGCATTACTTCTATTTAAATAGGTGTCAAGGTCATTCATTAAATTGATTATTGATTTGTCCCTTCTCAAGGTCATTCATTAAACTATGATACTTTTTACTTGTCCCTTCTCAAGGTCATTCATTAAACCAATTAAATATTTGTCTCACTAAAGGTTATTCATTAGGTCCATTATATATTTTTCTCAGTCATTTTAGCCATTTTAGGGGTCATTGATCTTACATGCAAAAAATCCATCAGCTCCCTCGCAGGCTTTTCCCCGCCACAGTAACGCCGAATCCAAATCTCATCCTCTACCAGATCCCTCTCCGTCAATTCAGCCTTGGAATACGTGGCGGACACTTGAATAAAGGATCCAGCGGGGACGTAAGCAGAAGTAGGATTAATGTGGTAAGATTTCGGTCGATTTGTCCCAATTTTGTAGGCTAAAAGCTCCTGGGACGTGTTTTGAATTCGGAAATAACAAATATTGTGGTCCTTCCCCGCATTGGGGAACATTTGAAAGGGCTTCGCCACCGTCACTTTCGTACTGGTCGTTGCCGGGCCCAAGGACCTCACTCGAATATTTTCGGCTGCCGCCGCAGTTTTCTTCCGTAATTTCACATCCTTCTCCTCCAAATGATCCAAGAAGGCGGAGTGTTGGGAGGGGCAGAGGGTGAATGCATTCACGGGAGAAGTCGTCTGGGAGCGTAATCGTCCCTTGTGGACTTTCTCGTAGATTGAGGTCAGTTTCAGGATCTCAGAGATGGTCTTCCGCTTCAGTAATGAGTCTTCTTCCTCGTCTTCGTCTCCAAGTTTCTAAAAAATTAAGGAAACATACACAGGTATATATGTAAATACGTAAATACGTATACTATGTGATATCATATCCAGATTCGTCTTTAAAGCAAGAAGGCAAATAATTTGTATACATAATATGTATAGGAATAAATATTATTTATGTTCACGATCTTAGATCTTACTTACAATTTACGAATTTGAATGAAATCAGGTAAAGAAAAGGGTGTAATTTTAATTACCATTTGGGAAGCTGGTTTCTCTTCAGATTGTGTCACACTGGGACAATCCCCTGCTTTTAGAGACTTGCGATTCGAAGCCCAAAGCTCTCTCTTTCGAGGGAGCTGCATCTCCGCCATGCTTTTGGCAAATAGAAGCTGGAAGTCACTCATCTTCTCGTTTTTGGGGGTATCTTTGGATATATTTGGAACTGGAAGATATAAGATGAATGCTATACACTCTATACACGTAGTACGTATACATTATAATACATTCTATTTACATTTATTACTATCAAACTATTACCTATATACATATGTATTATTATGTATTATGCATCATACTAGCATTATAATTTCATAAATTAAGCACACATTACAAATGTAATATACAAATATGTATGCATTATGCATGTAATGTTATTATGTATTATGTATGTACCTTTACATTAATATCAAACTTTTTCTCAAGATGTCCTTGGCTGACTTCGGCCCTTCTGTTGTTCTGTATAACGAATTCAGAATGTGCCGGATCCGACGTCCGAATCCGAACTTTTCTGGCGTTCCAAATTCCAAATAAGAACTTCCGATTCCGATGGTACTTCCAATCCAATTTCTAATCCAATTCCAGCGTGTGCAGTTTTGATTTCTTTCTGAATTTAATTTATTTTATTCTAGTTCAACATTTTGTAATTCTATTGTGCTAGCAAACTAGCAATCTAAGATCAATTTATACTTATTTAATATTTATTATGAATCTATGTAATATTGTAATGTATGCATGAATAATGAATGTAAACTAATAGTATTTATTATCAATGTGCAATGTGCATATAATATAAAATATGACTACAAGAAAAAGCCGACAGCCGTCTTATTCTTATTGTTATTGTCTTGTTTAGATTTCTTGAAGATTATTATTTGCCTTCTTGCTTTAAAGACGAATCTGGATCTGGAGCAGAACCATGATTGTCTCACTATATTGAAGCAAAATTATTTTTGAACTGTTAGCATTTTACATAGCTAATGCAGAATGCAGTCTGTCATGACAATTTTTGACAATTTGAAGCACATCGTCAGTGTCGCTGACCGCAGAACTTGTAGAAGAACCAGCAGCAGTTTTTTAGGACATTTTATTTTATTTCCCTTAATCAGCTACAGTAAAAAATATAGTTGTTTCACTATTGGTTTACGTATTTATACCTACTATATCGCCTATATAGACATGATTAACGAAGCCGTATCTTTTTGAACGCTTTATTGCAGCTAACGAAACGCAACTTAAAATAGCATACTGGAATTTTAAAAACTATGTTTAAATTATTAAATAATGTTAACATGCAAATGTTTGCTCTGCCCTTCGCCTTATTTTTTGGGTGATCCAATCTCGTCCTTTGAGATTTTCCCCGAGAAAGCAAAATGCGGACAGAAAATTTGCAAATAATGTCACCCAAAATATAAGTCCCACCTCCGAATTTGTAAATGCCAGTCTTTTCACTTTTGTCTTGACCGCAACACCTGAATCCTCGGAGAAATTCTCCCGCATCGATACACCTTTTTCTTTCCAGTATCCGAAAATCCCCGAATGTAGAAGAGTCTGTAGTCGCCGCCACACCCAGAGGTTCCGCCGGTCCAGTCCATCCGTCACGGACAGTAATGTCCATTTCTTCAAAAAAGGTTTTGGCTTCCCGTAATTCCCTGCCACAGCAAAAGGCAGGGAGAGTTTATTTCGGGCATAATCCTCAATTGTTTGCTTCGTCTCAAAGTACAGATCTTCCGTGGTGACGAAGGCAATCTCCTTTAACTGAAGTAAATCCCTGGATATTTCCTCCTTGCATATGCAATTATTCCTGTCCCGGATCCTCTCAATTACTTCCATCCTCTTCTCCAATGTTTTCTTTAAATTTTCCTCCAGACTGGCGGTTCCGTAGCGGATCATCAGTGCATTTGGGTCCATTTCCACGTACAAAGCCCAGAACTCGGACATCAAGAATGCCGAAAATTTGTTGTGGACTTCTTCGGCTGGCAAGTACATGCATTCCGTTCTGGGACAATTGCCCTTTGACACCAAAAAATACCACCGGAAATGGCTGATGTCCTCCAGGGACTGCCATTTGGTGGAATATTCCGTGGAGGCGGTCCGATCGGATTTAAGACTGCCTTTGTAGCCGCTGATTAATACGACGGAAGTGACCAAAAGAAAGCTTTCCAGGATGAACCTCCCGAATCTGCCCTGGGACCGTCCAATCTCCGTATTTTGTTCCAGATACAGACTTACGGCAGTAAACACAAATTTAATAGTCTGATGCCAAATCCCGGAAGTTTTGGACATCGTCTGGACCAAAATCACGGCCAAAATGCTTAGAATGACCGTCGATATGAGAAGGTGCCAGACCGGACGTTGAAACGGATTTAGAATGAATCCCCAAGAACCGCGGGAGCTTCCGACGGAGTCCGTCGTGAGGAAGTTGAAGGTTTGGGAATGTCCAATTATTGCAAACATGGCCTTTTTGGCAAAATGTTGGTAGCTGGTAATTTCGGGGGACATCGCCACTTTTCGAATTAGTGTGGCAGGTTTCGTCTGGTTCAAATGAGGAGTGGGGAAAATGAACGATTCAAACCAATTTTGCATCGGCGAATCCAATTGTGTGTCCACGTCCCAGTGGACGTTTCGACCATGCTCAATAGCCCGGGAAAAGCAGGTCATGACCGTCTCGAAGCAATTGTTTGTTTCACATTTAAATGCAAATTTGTAGGCAAGTGCTTTGGCCGGTGGCTCCGGGAAGACTTCCCGTCCGTGCTGGCAGGTCCAACAAAGGAAAAATCCTCGGAGTTTGTTTTCAAATCCCACCACGAATACATTGTATGTAGCGACGATTTGAGAGACATTGTTGATAAAGGTCGAAATTAAATTTGGGGAATTAAACCCGGGATTGGCGGAGTTAACGAGGAAATAGTATTTGGGGAAAATTTTCCAAAATTGATGGCGAGATCGACCCGAAGTTAGATCTTCGGAATATTGATTTAGAATGTCCAACCCAGTTTCGGTTTCGAATGGTTGGAGGTGAATAAATGTGGAGGAGCACCGGATATGACTGAGCTCGTGCAAGCCCGAGAAAATTGGGGATTTGTGCAGTCCCAAGGTCAGATTGAAATCGGTTTTGACGTAAGGAACCACTATGGAATTGAGGTTTAGACTGGACTCAAATTGGAGGAAGTGGATGACACAATTTTGGAGATTCACGAGAGACTCGAGTCGGATGAATGATTTTCGGGTTAAAATGATAGAATTGACCGTTTCAAGCATTAAAATAAATGCAGTTAAGAAGGGAACTCCTAGCGCAATTTTCCTTGCATTTGGGGTTATCATGCTGACAAGTGTATTCCAAAAAATTTAGGATCCAATATGCTAAATTATCTCCAATATTGTGCTCCTATTTTCAAATGAGAAACTTCAAATTGTCAAATTAATTAAAATTAATCAAATTAAAATTAATACAGTGTAATAATATGATTAAACATTTTCGAATTTGAAATTAAACTTGCTACCGAAATTGAACTTGAAACAATTATGAAACTCTTCGATGAACGTCCGTTTAAACTATAAAATTTTAGGATTTGGACACAAATTATGCAAAATAAAATTTGACAGGATTCAAACCCACAATAACGCTGACACAATGCAATTTCCGTAGCCTAAAATGCGTCAATTGTCACCAGATCATGCATCAAATGTGTGCCATACAATGCCAATTGCCAATCATTCGCACGTGTATATCATGCCAACAGGTGAGGAAAAGTGTATCACTTCAGTTAATTCTAACAAGAACCCTTTGCATTTCTCAATTCAGACATGCAGACATGTTTAAGTGCGACAGCAAATAGTAAATACTTCCTTGTCCTTGTAAGGATCTACAATATTTATTAGTACATGTTGAGACAGGTAATGATTTCTTTTTTTATATTTTTCTAGCTTTAACAGACATAACATAACAGTATAAGACCTTGTGGCATATTAACACTATACAAATTACAACATTCTGTTCATTAAAATTTGTAATTTATTCATTCTATAAAACGCAAATTTCTGCATTTTATTCCGCCCATCCAAAGATCAGTTATCAGTTGGATCTGAACAAATGAAAGAGATGGAATCTTTTTTTCTCCTCCTGGATTTTGCCTGGTAACTTGTACTTATGCTGTCTCCCAACAGTGAATATTGGTTGCAGGGTGACATAAGAGAATTTTCTGGTATCAGTCCAACCAAAAGTGGGAAGACTGGGCTCTATGTCATCCTCCTTTTGTTGTCGCTGCCTGTCCGCCAAAGCCGTGATTGCAATCCCGAAGAATCCCAGGGCATTAAATCCTGCTAAACCCTTTTGTATATAAAGTTCAAAAAAAAACGAATATTAAATATTAGCTGAGAGATCGTCAAAAAAATTTTAATAGTTCACCAGAACGTTTCGCTAAGTGGTCCGAATATTACCCTACGACCTTGTATGAGAATGAGCATGCGCAAAAAATGGTACAGTCGACTCTCGCTATAACAGCACCCTATAAAGCATCAAATTTTGCTTGTTATAGCGAAAGACTGTTATGGAGAACAGACATTTCTATATTAACAATTGGAGAAAGTTTTGAGGGGAGCATTTTTCGCTAGCGAGAGTTAGCGAGAGTACCGTTATAAAGGGGACCGTTATATAGAGAGTCGACTGTAAACATAATTTAACTTATAATAATTAAAATGCCTTACGAACGAAATCCAATGGCTCCATATCCAAAAAGGCTCTCGAAAACTACTTTCGTCTAAGAAAGCGGGCACACCCACAAGAATGGCTGCTGTTAGTGTGTTCCCAAGTATAATGTAGGAAATAATGTTCTGAACAGGAATAAATCAAGTTCACAAGAGATTTTGTAAATAAATCAATAAAGAAATTAATTAATAAAGTCATGTATGTTACCTATATATATATAATACATATGTATTTATATATGTATATTAAATTTTTCATATATTTTCTGGTATGTACCGCGCAATCCCACGGATTGAGGGCATCGGGCGTGGTCAGGAGGTACGACATGATGGAGATCAGCAATGTGATGAGAAGAAGGCAACAGTAATAAAATTCCCTATCTGTTATCATCGGGAAGTCCTTTGCTACTAGTCCGAGCGCTAAACTGTGAAGAATCTGAAAAAATACACGGGAAGTAATTATATTTCAATTTAATGTTCAAAAGGGCACATGCAAGATTTAATACTCAAAATGAAAGACGTTAAAATAAGTTAAAAAAATTCAGCACAACATTTAATAATCGTTTATGGTTCGTCAGGAACAAAATTGTTAAAAACCTACCAAATCAAAATTACTTACGATGGAGCCAAGATGCCATTTTTTGGAGAGAGACCAACTAGATTTATGGTAATGCCTTTGCACCTCCATTTTGTAACACTTCAAATATAGGACTTTTTAATTGGAGGTGCAAATTTTCCGATTTACTGGTATATTTGGCAAAAAAAAACAGCACAGCGTATTCGTATTGCACTGTTCATACAATGGTCCTTATTTCTAAGGAAATGCACAACTTTTGCTATGCAAATAAAATAGGATAGCATTCAAATGTACGATATTGTGCGACAGAGGTGAGCAAATTTTTTTACTATACTTTAATTACGGAGAAATATACGTTCTTTTTTTAGCAAGGCCACTTTCAATTTCAAATAAGAAATGGAAGAATCGATGCACGACGCTCAAGCAAAAAAGCAAGAGGAAATCTTGCGGTGTCTTCGAAATCGAGTGGTTTATTTTATCCAGGAAAATCTTATGTATGTATATACAGAAATAATCTTAGATATTTTAAAATGCACTAAATCAAAGCAATTTATTGCTTAAATTTCCGTTACAAATGAGTAGTGCATGCGTTTCGGATAAAACAACGGAAAAGGGTTTCAAAGAGTAATAGGAGCCACAAAGAGTCTATTATTTTAAAACCACTGTTCAAAATGCCCAAGAAATTTCTCATTCATACCAATCTTGCCAATGGCGAAGGCAAAATTTTGAAATGATGATCAGAGTCACCAGCTTGCTCATCATTGTGTACGGAAACACATGACGTATAGAAACGTCAATTCCCCCACGAACAAGAAGCACTACAGTATTCAGTGGTACACATACATTTTCTGCACACAATGCAAATTTATGGATTTTGCACATATGCAAATAAATACATAAATATATAGGTATGCATGTGCCTACATTTAATATACACCCTAATATGTATATGTTTCTATTCAAAGTATAATTCTATAGAAAAAGGAAATACGCTACTTCACAATTTGGAGAGTACTTACTCGATGCCTCACAAAGGTTTAGAGGTGAAAATGTCGGGAAATAATTGCACTGAAAATACAAACTTTTATATATGCTATACGTATATATAATTCCCATGAATCACTTTTCACACTTTTCAGTAAGGGCTCAAAACAATATATTTTATTTAATGGATCAAGCAGCTTATATACCAACTTATTTTTTACATTTTTTGCACTGATACTGCCATTGACATAAAAAGTTTTATTTAACAATACAAATATAATAGAAATAAAATTGTAAGACGGATATAATACTTACCTATTTGACTAAGCATATGTACATGTACAGATGTATTTATTATTGTATACATACATGAAAGCTACATCAAAACCGGGTCAGTCCTATTTTGGAAAATCGAGATATTTTTAGGAAATATTACATATATTATTATACGTATAGGTATGTTATACTCAACGGTTTTGAGTTGTGTCAAACATTTTGTCAAGAAATATTTTGTCAGGAATCTCTCGGAAATTTTGAAAAACTTCGGAAAACAAATATTTACATCTGAATACCTATTGGATGCAATTGTCGTTTCTTATTCCAATAAAATTTGATTTCTGTACATTCGTTTTTCCTTCCTTGGCTTTCCATTTTTGCTGGAAATTCTGGAAATGCTCTTTATGTTAAAGGCTGCGTCGGACGGAAAAATTTGCCACTTCGGCAAAGCACAAATGCAGTTACCAGAAAAAGGATAGAATTCACCCCGGAAGATATCTACACACATGGTAAAATTAAAAATTCCAGCCTAGTTTTCTTTGCCCCCAAACCACGAATGTAATCGTTGATTAACATTTGTAAGTTTAAAAAGTAGCAGACATTGTTTTTTAGCTTTTGCTCACCAGCGAAACGTAGCGCAATATCACCAAAAGGTCACCGTCGCCGGAGCTAGCGGAAGCAAAGGCAATATCGCTAATATTTGAAGGACGAGCAAAAGTGTCTACGACGTCTCGGTCGTTGCCGACGACCGTTCCTAGCGCCACAAATGCGGCCGTGAGAGCCACGCCAATAATCAGGTGAAACCACATGTTCTGGGCGTGCACACAAAATTTGCTATTTAGGATGAATTTTACCCCTTAATTGCACATGCAGAAAGCATTTATCTTGCAAGTTTTTGTTCATTAGACAGTAACAATGTTTGTCTTGCTATCAGTTTTGCGCAAGAACTAGTGATCAGAATTTTGTAAACAATAAATTTCAAAAATACGCAAAAATGAATGTAAACAATTAACAAAAATTTGGCCGCCGAAATTGAACAACAATTAAATTGCAAAATTGCAAAAAAATGTATGTTCACAATTACGCAAAATTTCGTGGTGAAAATTGTGCAACAACTAAATTTCAAAATTGTACAAATATGAATGTCAAAAATTTCGGAAGATAGAATGTTTAAAATTTGAAGATAATTAAATGCTCGAAATTGCATATAAAAGTATTTAATGTTCAAAATCGCCAAAAATGAAATGTTCAATGTTCTGTGTAGCATTTATTTTGTCAATTATTTCTATTATACTAACGTGTTGGTTCTTGTAGTTAATGAGTCCCATCACGGAAAAAAGGGTGGTAATACATGTCATGACTTCGGCCATCAAATTAACGATAAAGTACGAATATATAATCCGAGGCGAAATTCGCACCCCACAAAGAATTTCCTGGATGATACAGCCAACAGAGACGGCGCCCACCATCTGCATGGGACCATCACAAATTTTGGAAACTATTACCATACATTTTGTAAGCACTAATTCAACTAAAGAATATTGCAATTAAAATCACTCACCAGGGAAGATATCTTCAATTTTCCCACGCAAGTTAACCCAAACGGTAGACTACCATTTCCGGTTAATCTGGAAGTGCTTTCTTTAACACTTTCAGCATCTTCGGAATTGGCAACGCTGGTCATGGTTTTCAATGCTAGCACCATCTTTCATGTATTTTTGGGTAATGATTTTTAAGTCCTTAAATTGTTCCTTAAATTACTGAATTTTGTCTCGAGAGCAGTTTGGCTCCGAACTGCAGCTAAAATACTTGCATTTTGCTATTCATGAAATGTATTCCTTCTGAAGCAACTCTCTACAACTTTGTTCACTGTAAACCCCAGCTATATGTACTATGGCCTATGGCTGTTCTCAAAATAGATCTTCCACTGTTATTTTTATTCCAACGTGACACAATCCCTTGCACTTACACGAATGTTAAATAGCGCAGTTAATAATTCATTTCAACTATAGCCGGAGTGATGGTGTCATGTACAAATTTTCCTACTTAAAAGTCACCATTAGATGTGACAATTGGTCTCCAGCTTATTGTGTTTATTCATGGTAATAACAGCAATTCCATTTTGTATAGCTACCAATATTTATTGCATGTAATTACCATTCTGCTCTCTGCCCTCGACGAAAATATCATAAAATCATCCTATTTATAATAACAAATTTAGTCAGCTTAAATGTACAGGGTAACAATTATATTGACAATATACGTCATCCCTTGTACAAATAATCTCTGGACAATTTCCACACAACAAGTGCATATGTTACGGACAGAAATTTATTGCGGAGTTAGCCAAAAACGGGTTGAATCCAAACCATATCCGCACATGAAAACGTCCTGGAAATTTTTCAAAAGCAATTTAATTATTTAATTTTTATTATTTTTTTTTTCGAGAAAAATTATTAACTTTTGGGAAACGTATGTTTGCTTACCTATATGTGTATGTATATTCTACTGTTTTTTAATTTAAAAAATCTGGGACAACCAAATTCCGCTTTTATGAAATGAAAAAAAATTGTTTATGATGCAAAATTTAATACATTTTATTTAATGCTCTGTGAGTCTTTATACCTTATGCGTATTACATATGTAGTATGTAAGCGTCTGCATATGTAGTAGGTATTTTTTTATACTACTATTAAAGCATTTTATTGTGTATAGCAGCGGTGCCCAACCCTGTGACCGCGGTCACAAATGCGCCCACACAGAGTTTTCTGTGCGCCCACGACCATGTTTGG
>JAQGBT010004533.1:0-16295 GCA_034698585.1 Disparrhopalites patrizii
TTCTCTCTATCTCTCTCTTTTGCTTTCTCTCGCTCTTTTTTGCTTTCTCTCTTTCTCTTTCTATATCTTTCTCTCTCGTTTGCTTTCTCTCTCTCTCTTTCTATATATCTCTCTGTCTCTCTCTCTTTCTATATATCTCTCTGTCTCTCTCTCTTTCTATATATCTCTCTGTCTCTCTCTCTTTCCATATATCTCTCTGTCTCTCTCTCTTTCTATATATCTTTCTGTCTCTCCCTTTTACTCTCTCTGTCTTTCTGTATATTCTCTCTTTTGCTTTCTCTCTCTCTCTCTATTTCTCTCTATCTCTCTCTTTTGCTTTCTCTCGCTCTTTTTTGCTTTCTCTCTTTCTCTTTCTATATCTTTCTCTCTCTTTTGCTTTCTCTTTATATATCTATCTTCCTTGCTTTCTCTGTCTCTCTCTCGCTTTCTCTCTCCTTCTTTCTCCCGTTTTTTCTCTCTCTCTCTCGCTTTCTCTCTCTCTTTCTCCCGTTTTTTCTCTCTCTCTTTCTCCCATTTCCTGTCTGGCTCCCGTTTTCTCTCTTTTGCTCTCCCGCTTTTCCTCCTTGCATCGTGTCCCGCGTATGTATAACCCGTATTACATGCCCGAGTAACAGTTATACCCTAACTTTCTTTCCCAGAGATATCCCTCACCTTCTCAAGGTATTCATTTTCATGAATTATTGAAGGCTATTTGTGAAAATGAACCCTCTTTAAAAGGAAGGAAGGAAATGTGTAGTCGTTGGGAGAATGGGCCAAGTAAAGAAGAAGAAGAAAAAATCCCCGAAAGTAAAGTAACCAACCCAGTCGTAGAGCACTAACGATGTGTTCCGTAAATGACGGAAAGAACTTTCATCCTGTATTTTCCTTCCCGCTTTACTAGAACTTTGTAAAAGTGGCCTATTTGAACCTAAATGGTCATGATCACGTATGCATGTATACACTTCTAGGGAGCGTGTAAATGCCTTTATTGAACGCCTCTGAAAAGTGTTTTTTTTCTTTGAAATTTTTAGTGTATGAAGTGGTGGAAATTTTACTCCGCCCCCCCCCAAAAAAAGATTAATATTACAAAAATAGTGTAATAAGGCTTCTTTCTTAGTGGCTATATACGTAAGAAGAAAAGCTGGAGGATGTTGCCAGGAATTTCTCCGTCAAAAAGAACTAGGGATCATTAAATTCTTGAGGTATTAAGAAAGTTGTGGGTGACTATACATTTGGCTGGTTTTAGTATGGTACATATACTGGGTAGTTAGTATCCTGAACAAAAGGAGATTTGAGTGGCATTGGTGTGATGATGCGGAACTATGACGACACAAAGAGTTCCACTTGTCTTATGATGAAGAGAATCAGAGGATTAAAGTGAATGTAAGTTCTATGGATAAAATGTTACCAAAAATCCTTCTAAGCTCCCTATCGACTAAAGTTGGATTTTTTTTCCTCTGCACTTTTTTTTTGTCATGGTACTAACCTAAAAAAAACTTTTTCTTTAACTTTCCTGCACCATTTATCTAATTTCATTGCTTCTTCCTCCTTACGTGACTCTGTTAAACCTGTCAGCGTCAGCTCCAGTGATTCAATGACTGGTCCTCACCATCCTTCTTTCTACTTTTAATACCAATCGTGCTCTATCCTTCGTCTGTTATTACTCATTTTCTTTGATTGAATTCCCAATCCCCACTTCAAGCGTCTCTCTCTCTCTCTCACTCACTATACTTGAAAGAATTAAAAGCTCAAGCCTTTTTAGATTACCCTCACACACACAGTCGAAATTGATGTGGAGAAGGGTGAATATATCCATTCAGTGAAATATCCCCTTTTGCAAGCAATCTTCATGGAAAAGATCCTATCTGAAAACCAGCCACAAATACGTGTCAAATTTATGTGCAACAACTTTTTTTTATCAGTTTCTAGAGGGATGATGAAAGGCTTTTCATCCATTTGATTTCGACAAGCAAAGCTCGTGAGTACTTGTTTCTAATTGAATCAGGATCTTTTTTTCTTAATTTTACCACACAAAAAAGGGTTTCTTTAAAAAAATTATTACAACGTCCATAGCAAATCTGGTTGCGTTCGTTGGACTGGAAAAATACACACATGGTTTGTACATATGATTGCTTTTGTAATGCCGCTCCCAACGGTTGTACATACAAACATGTGTACTTATGTGTACTCATACCAAATATTTACTTTGCCCCAATGCATCTTTGCTGGACAAATATAAATACACTATTTTCGCATCGTGCTTCACGTGAACTTGATACGGAGATGTTGTTCAGTAATAAAAATCTCGGCTTTGCCAAAAGTTTTTTTTTTGTAAGACACGCCGAGGTTGTTTAGAATAAGTTCCTATTATTATTATAGCAGTGAATTTACTCAATGGACACACACCATACTTTTATGCCCAAATGGCTTTTCATGAGAGGTTATGTACAACTAATTGTTTAATTTAGTGCGGCCTAGGGAATACTGAGATTGTGAGCACACACGAAAGGGAACATTACATTGCCGTGTGCGGGAGTAAACTTCTGGGCCGTATAACCGAGATATTATATACAGAGGAAATCAGGCTTTTGTACTGTTTATCTTACACCGTTTGCAGGCTTCCGAACTTCCACTGTGCGCTTCAAGAGTTCCTGGTAATTAACCATTTCGGGAAACACGAGAAGGAGAGAAAGAGAGGGAGTGAGAGAAAGTAAATAAAGCAAATGTGCACTGTAGCATTTGATTGTATCCCCGAATCAGCAGGGTCGTTTTTTTTTTCTCTATACAAAAAAAAATCCTTTGAAGCTCTCCGCTAACTCCAGCAAACCAATTCCCATCTGGGCCAAAAGACACAAATTGTGTTTTGGGGAATTTCATACAAAGATCTGAACATCCTTGCCTTGTCATACGACCATACAAGCAGCCTGTGCACACAGATCTAATCAGGCAACTCTGATACTCTGCTACAAATTTGCATAATTCCCAAATCCCCACACTTTTGCATTGTAGAACAATATTGGCTAATCTTTTGTTTGACAAATGTGTTTGTGCATACGCACGAGTTGATAGCATTGTAAATGCTGTCAATTGGTTAAATTTGAAAAACCTTTGTTTATAACTCTGTATAACTACACAAAAGTAGCATTGCATCATGCATTCTTTGAACCTCTACAAAACTAATCTATGCCCCTCGTTCATCCGTTCTAAGAATGCTTGAAAAAACGGATTCGTGAATTCGTCAAAAAGAATTGTGGTGTTAATTCAATAAGTTACTCACCTGTGTTGCAAGGCAAACATTGAACCGGTTCATTAATTCCTCCCAAAGAGAGCCAGCCCAAACCCATTCGTAGATTTTGAGCTAAAGTATTGTGGAATGGTAATAATTGGTGGTAGAAAGGTTCATTTGAATTGGATTTTTTTGGCATGTTGGGCCACCACGGAACATTTTTATGGAAGAGACATAAAAGACATTAAGCAAATCAGAAGACGAGCAAATCATTTTTACGGACATGTGAATACATACATATAAATGGTATCATTGTTGGAGTGAAGTGGCAGCAAAGAAGTTGATATAATATTTACGAAAACTACAGTGTAAAAGACACGACAAAATAATGTGGACAAGAAAAATTATAAGTATAATCACCACAGCGGAAAGATATGAATGAATGAAATGAATGCAGAGAACATACTCTCATTTTTTTTAAAAGCTCACGTTGGCTCATTTCATATTCTTCGAAGTAACAAAAAGTGAATACGCATCCAAGACCATCTAATAAAATACTAGAGGAACGACTGCATGGGGATAACAGTAAAAAATTACTCACTATGTAGTACTCGAAAGCAAGAAATAATAAAATATTTTCTACGTAGTAAATGTCCGAAGAAATTGTGTACTAGAGCGTCTGCAGCAACTCTATTAGAATGCTAGTAACATTTACGTCCTACAATTTTCTTTTTTGTACTACAAATAATAATCTACACGTTTCTTTGTATTCTATACTAAACTCATAGATAATATGACAATTTAATGCTCTTCTGCATGTCCTCCACCTACGCATTAGTACTACACAAGATTTTTCTACTGTCTTAAACACGTTCAAAAAATAGCAGCAGTGGATACTTGCAAAGGACCGGTCTACATATTTTTGCCTATTAAATTGAATACGCATGTTAAAAAATGCATTGTCAAATATTTGCTTATTTTACTGTTGCCTTATATTTTACTGGTGCTGAAAAAAATTCTACATAAGGCAACGGTAAAAAAAATTAATTAAATGGAGAAATTTTGATCGAAAATATTAGCCGACTTAAAAAAATACAAATAATAATTAGCAACCAGAGCGAATGAAGGGAGTAAAATAAAAATGGGCAAAAAGTGCTGTTTTTGAATTATACGAGAGGAAAAATGTATACCATTCGTCTGTTGTCCAGTCTTGCCTGAGACCAGTGAATATTTGGAGGAATCACTTTAATATCATTACTAAAAAAGCTCCTACTTTTACTATGACTCGCATTGTGTGTCTGGTTTGACTGAATACTAATGAATGGTGAAACGATTTGGTAGCAAGCCGGCGATGTACTCCGCTTGAAATGAATCACTTGATTGACACACACTGCAACTATAAAGAAGATGAAGATGGCCAATGTATGGCGGTGGCAAAATCGGCAAAAAATATTGCTGGCACACCATCTCATTATTTGTATTGTGTAATAATTTTTGTTGTTTTGTTTTTGTTTTTTGAACAGTAAATTAAAAACCGAAAGATTATAAACACGCCTTGCACCCCCTGAACTCTTTATTGTTTTTTCCCTTCTCTGTCCAATGACTCAAAACGATTGTGCATGTTTCTCAAATATACCCTGAAGTGAGGAACGAAGACAAACGGATTTTTCTATAACGAAAAATGCCCTTTACAGGTCCTTAAGCAAAATTTTCAATATTCTTTAGTAAAGAAATTTGTTAATTAATTATCTATGTACACAAGCAACATTCTATTCTGCCCAGGAAAAAAAGACCCTATTTGTTATTGCTTCTTTATGATTTTCTCCCCAAAATTATGTTACCTAAACAAATCCCACATTTCTCCCTTAGGGAATACAATATATTTGCTTTTGATTATTCTTGTCCATTATTTTAGTCTCTATATACACTCCAAATGGTTTTTACAAAGACCCGTTCAATTTATTTCTCTCATTACATCCACCATTTTTGACTTTGAAAAAAGTATTTTGTGCATTCCGTTTTTTTTCTAGGTTAATATTCTATTTAGTATAGTTTACCTAGCATACAAAAAAATATTACAACCTTATATCTCGTTCCCCTTACAGTGGCACCGTTTTTCCTTACTACTTTCTCTCCAAAAAAGCTCTCCTGAAAGATTATTTTACTTGTCTTCCTTTTAACACTCACATGTACAGATTATTAAACATTTCTCAGATCCTGACTCTCTTGTGACATTTCCTTTTCCTTCCTTGTTTTACAAAGAAAAAAATATTAGCTTTGTTATTACAAATGAGTATTACAAATACACTATTCCTATACGAATAATGGGATATTTAGCAGCTAAATAACAATCCTAAACCAATGAATGAGCGTCCGATACACAACCCAGTTGGTTATATTATCCTTGAGCACCTCGTGAAAAAGGTTTGCTGTTCACGGGAAAAACGTGGTGGGTAGGATTTCAAAGAAAAATCATTACTTCCACACACACACAGAGAAGATAGGGTTGCTAATAAAACCTTTACGTTTCTCCCCTTTGTCTACCCACACACCACCAGCTACTCTGCCAAATAAAAAAAATGAGTTAGGTAAGTAGCGACTTCCGGCACGGTAATCACAAATATATATCTGAGGGAGATAAACTAGATAAATACGTCCTGAGAAAAAAGAAAGAAAACGAATGCGTCCGGTGGAATTTTGGACAGAGTTTTATACACCGATTAGTAATTCAAAAGGGAAGGAGGCTATCCCCAAAAAACTTTCTTCCTATTTCTACACCATGTATTTTTTATTCCTCTTAATTTACTTAAAAGATCTCCTAAAGGAAAAAAAAAGGTAACAATATAGTTTTTTTTTCAAAGATGAAGAGAAAGGAGAAGTAAATAATAAAAATATAGAAGAACTGTATAAAGTGAAGGAGGGAGAGGGAAATATTTCAATTCACTGTTGGGTTTGTACAAGAAGAGAAAGTGAGAGTGTGTGTTGGTGGGACCATATTGTTCCCCCTGCTGGAAGCTGACTCACTGCATGGCTGGACCAACTTTCCCCTCAGACTCCAGTTTTCTCTCTCTCTCTCTCTCTCTCTTCTTCAGCCTGCTGGAAACGGAGAGAAGAGAGAGTTGAGGAAAAAGCAGCGTGCATCTTCCTTTTGGAAGATACTACCGTTGACTATATACATATATGTATAGACTATACATATATATACACACATAGTACAGTGAAGAGCTTGACTAACGCAACCGCACTTGTTCTAATCAATACATTCTGCAATATTGTTCCGTCCTATATACTTTTTTTTTTTTTACTTCTCTCCCTTTCGTCTTGACATTACTGAAGGCACACTCGACTACTCTGTACTCACACGTAAGGATTGGTGTTTGGTACTTTCTGGATAAATAGATATGAGGTGGGGAGTAGAAAGACATAAAAAAGGGGGGAGAAAGAGGAAAAGAGTCTAAAATGAAAAAGAGCGTGTGGGAAGTCGAGAGAGAAAAAAAATCAACTGACCCATTCACCGCTTCACTTAAGCTGATTACACTCGGAGGAGAGTTGGGAAAAATCTACCTTTTAACAATTCATGAATGATCCTGTCCACGGGAAATAAAAAGTCCCAGGTTCAAGGTGGTTTCCTTATAAATATTACTCTTTTTCTCTGGTCCGGTGCAAAAAAATACTTCGGAATGCAGTGTGTATAGGTTAATTCACTCCGTCACGGAGTCATGCTACTTTCTCTTATTTTCACAGTGACAACATGGGGAGAGAGGAAAAAGGGTATAATTAATTCTTTCACCCTTAAAAAGAATACCACTATGGTCTTTCCCTTTGTTTACTTTCCCTTCACAAGTAATTGCGGAGTGATAGGAACACGCCGTGTGGGAAACACTGACAATTATTTGAGAGAGAGAAAGGAAGAGGACAGAGAAAGAGGAGGAAATACATTATTTGTAACAACAATTGTGTGTGGGATTCCAAGCATTCCAGTCCCGTCCAATTTGGGCGGATGATGCATACCTGAAGCCTAATTAGTAGCTTTGCATTGAGGGTAGAACAAAGCTTTGATTCCCTTGTGTCATTCTTTCTCTCTGGTCTCTTTTTCCCTCATGATTTCCCTCAGAGTGAAAAAGAGCCAGAGGCGAGCGTGTTGTCATAAAAAGCACATTGTGTATATTAAATGTACACGCATAGACACACTCCTGGAATTTCTCCATTCAAAACTCCATACCATGTTCACAATGTTCGTCGTCACTCCATTTTTTTGTGTTATATCTTTCATTCCACTCACCTAAACAAATGTCATGTAAGTTGAGAGGAGAAAGGAGTGAAAAGAAACTTTTTGTGAACAAACAAATACTACTCAATAAACATTTATTATTTACGAACCATGAGCTAGAAAATAAACTTTTTGCTTGGCATATGCAGACCTACATAGTGAACAATTTTTTTTGTACACGTCCATGCCGTTGGAGGGAAAGCCTGTCATTTTGACTTTTTGCTGCTTTTAACGCTTCAACAGCTTTGCAAATGAGGAACTTCCAACCAGGAAACATAGCCATATACAAAGAATGTGCCGGCGGCTTACAGCGTGTAGAAAACACGACAGACACATGGGAAACATTTATTTAGCTACCTATCTATGTGCTTATATAAATATATATATATACTTTTGCTGGGGAAAATGAGAAAAGGAAATGTTGGTCATATTTCTGGTGGAAGGAATTTCTACACATAATAATAAGGACATCGAAATATATGTGTACATAACTAATGTAGGTGGTACATTTACATGGAACTACAATGTTGTATACAAAAGCAGGAGAATATGACACCTTGTAGTCACTTGTAGCCAGAAATCCAAACCCTCTCATTACCTTTGATGAGCACACATGTAATTGAAGGTTCATTTTCTCCAGCCTAAAAAAGTATTGAAAGCTTCTTTAATAGGGTAGTATTTGTTGTTTCCATCCATTATTATAGTAATTTATCCATGATGTTGCAATTATTTTGGTGGGTCTCGACTATTTCCCATTTTTCTCTTTTCCACCCCCTCACTTATTACAAGAGGCACCCAATTAATTAATTCCGTCTCCGTTGCCACTGCAGTCGCGTGTGCCGTATAAATTGTGCCAGACTTTCCCTTGCATGTTTGGTCGCGGCATTGCTTATTATAATCCCCGTATTTCCCACAATACAAAATGCGTGCTCCCGAACCAATGTCAGGTTTCACTGTATATGCCAGTATAAAATTAGGAAGACGAGGCAACATGAGTGGTCCTAATTAAATCTGGTGAAATGACTCAACTTTGGATATGCTCTTTTCCCAGGCTGCGGCAGCGTATTGCTTGGGGAAAAAAATTGCTCACATATATACTAATGCATTTTGAACAAACAAATTCGTATCGAACAGCGTCTCCGAGAGAGAAAAAAAAATGCGTCCTATGCAGGAGAAAGTTCGTGAAGCGCATTTTGATGAGTTGAAACTACGCATCTGTATACATACATAAAATGCACATATCTATGCATATGTATGTATCTCTACAGAATCTGCGTGGCAACACATACGGAATAAGGAAGAAAAGGGAAAAAAATTAATTTTGAAAATTAAGTCTGATGCCTAAAAGCATCTACGAGTGCCGAAGCTCTACGTAAGGAAATGCGGGGAAAGCCATAAGAGATCGACTTTTTGTGAAAAGGCGGAACGGGATGGTTATAAATAAGATTAGGTAAATGAGCAAAAGGCGAACATTTTGTTGGGGCATTAATAGTTTAAAAGTTACATGAAACTGGTGCATCCCCCGTCTTCCTATGCATATAAAAAAGGATAAAAAAAAAAGTTCCGCATCCCAAACTCCTCACGCTGAATAAAAGACAGACAATATCGAAGGCGTGTTTACTGTCATGCATCAGTTGTACAGTGTACCCCAGTGACTCATTTTTATACGCTTTACGCCAATTACCACACGTTCGCATTTCACTGGTATTATATCATTTCACCCCTTCTGCCCGAGAGGGTTACCAGCTCCTGAGCGTCTCTCCCTTTCCCTCGCTCTCTGCTTGGCAAGAGACAAATTTTGTGACAATCATGTCGCAAATAAATTTTTATTTTCCTTACAACTTTAATTTCAGGGTGCTTTTCCCCTAATATCTTTTTTTTTTCAGAATGGAGAGTGACATTCAGAAAAATGTTTTCTCCTCCTATTTGCCACCACTTTTATTTCAAATGCTGATGGGACCTCTTCCCTCCCTATACTTAATTCACATAATGTGTAATACTTTTTTCCGCCTCCTATGTAAAAACTGTGGCTGTAAATCACCTGTCACACATACGCAGTTCAAACATTATGCAATGCGTCCCAGTGTACCCCATTTCTTTTGTGTACATTTGGGGATGCGGAGCATTTGTGTATGTAATAGCCTGTATCTTATTAAAGAAAAAGACCAGCCTCATGGGAGATTGCACGCTTGTAGGGAGAAAGAAGAATGAATAAAAATAACACACGCTAAATCAATTTGCACAGACATGCCCAATAAATACTGGGCTGATAAAGGAATCTCGCTTCTATGCAGTGTGCGCACATTACGCCAAATATACCCGCTGACATTTTATTCTTCTCTCTTTCAAGATGCTCCAAAAGAAACAATTTTTTGCTACTAAAAGTAACATGATTGTGTTTTTTATTATAACCCTATACAGATGATGGTATAGGAATAAATTTTTTTTAGTTTTTCTAGATAATGCGAACAATAAATACGCATTTCAATACAATTTGAGAATTATAGGGTCCATTTGGACAAAGTGTATAGAAAAGGAGAATCATGATTGCAATGTGTCAGGAAGTTACTTGTGAAAAATGCTTTGTCCTGCTCTGAATTTAATGACGTACTTTTCTTTCAACACACGTGTCTATTTAATAAATACGGCTTGGATTTGATTAGCCGTGTCTATAGGCTTCTTGATCTGCACCAACAAATGACGTTTCATTCCTTTGGTTTGTAAACAAATTTCGGCACAGTTTGTCATTGTTAAATGACACAAAAAAGAAACAGAAGGGTGCAGGCAATTGATTGAAGTAAATAATCAACAAAACCAAAAAAAGGCAACTTCTTTTATTACAGTGGGAGCTACGAAGGGGGGAAAGTACATTGTTACATCTGTGGCCAGAGTAAACTAAAATACTATAGGTAGTAATTTGTATCACACACGCCACAGTAATAATTTTCTTTATTTGTAATGCAAATTCAGGGATATCTTATTAATCTGGGCAGGTAAACTAATCTTGATTAAAAAGATCTGTCAACAGTTGTGTGCTACTTATCGTCAAAGGATATTTAATTTTTTCTGTATAATCTTTCCAATCGAGACCCTTCTGCTTATGGTAGTATGTGGAGACGCTCCCAAAAAAAAAATCAAGCATTCTGAGGGTAAATGTCGCAGTAGCCCAGTGAATAGAATAAATATGAGGAGCAAATTTATTCCAGAAAAAAATTCAACATTCCCCCCAATGTCTTTGCAGCAGCAATGACATATATTTCAGTTTGAATGAAATTTTCGAGATTGATTTTCTATCGTAATATGAGGGTTTGAAAAATGCGTAGCAGTAGCAAATAATGATAATGAAATGACAATAAAATGAATAAGAGCAACCTGCTGTTTTATAATCTGGTATATTTATTTTATTTTCTAATCGACAATTGACAATGAAAGCTCATGATTTGGTTACGTAAGGTTTGCACTTTAAACATCAATATCTATATACACGGTTGGATCGTGGAGGTCATTTGTTAAAGTGTGGGGTTGTGAAGGAGTACATCATGTCATTTTCGTGGAAATCTGAGTGAATGTGCACATATATACACATATGTGCATCCAGTGTAATATCATGTACACGTATATGCACTCACGTTAAGGAACATTCGAGTACTTTCACACGGAGGAATCGCCAAGGTAGGTCAACCACGCAAGGCAAATAAGTTTCCCTAAAAAGACATATTCAAGGTTTGCATGGCACACGACGTGAAGGATCCAGGAATATTATGTGAAGTCATATTCAAAAAAATATATATTCACGTATGTATAAGAACACATATATATATACATTCATATTACCATATCAAATCTATACTCATAACCCTTTTGTTTTTGAACTTCAACGAATTTTTACCTTTTGGTGACAAGTAAAACTTTTTTTTTGTCACTCCGTGGGTGGATGGAGTTGACAATCGAGTGGAAGTCCATAAGGATGCAGGAATAGAAATTATGGAGAGGCAGGAAAAAGTTTTTTGTCAAATTCACTACCAACTACTGCCTACGAGCTTTTTACCATGTTTTTTTTGCAAGAGAATAACTATAGGAGAAACACACGCAGTCAAAAGAGGAGCCTTCGTACTCAGAGAATTCTGTTATTTTACATGAAACCAGCATGTATGATCTATTGAGTTTCCTTTCTTGTCCCTTTTTCATCATGTTTCCTTCCTCATACTTTTTATAGCAACTCAGTTTTGCATGCCCACACTCACTGAATGGAAAGCTCCTGTTTTTTCCCTGTCTGCCTACATTCTTTTGAAGAGCATCTGGAGAAATCCAAAAAAAAAAAAACAACAAGAAAATATCTCTTTGGTGATGATACAGTACACCGGCAGAATAATAACAATAATACTAGATAAGATGCAATATGTTATTTGTATACATGCATAGGCTGTATATTTTCGGTATATATGACTATCTACGTAGTCGTGACTAACGTCGTATATAAGTATGCCAGGGATTGAAATATGGAGTGAAAACTGGATTTTATTTTGACGGAGAAAAAAAAAACATCCCTTTGCTTTAGTATGTGTATATACATATGTATGTGGTTTAATAATTCAGTGAATTATTCGCAAAGATCCTGATAGTACACGTGTGTGGCCCGAGAGTCCAATAATATGTGGAACATGCAGGTAGGAAAGTCCAAGAGATTCCCTGAGGTTTCCTTTTTCAGAACCACATAAGATGCTGGGTGAGGCAATGGCTTTCCCGATTTTTTCCCTATATTATTCTTCTCCCACGCCTGCTGGTAGGATATACTAGCCATCTTTAAAAAAAAAAAAAGTCAAAATACATTTGGGACTCAGTGCTTTGATTATCACAAAAGTTGCATTTCCTCCTCCATGAGGAGGAGTTTCCTTGATATGGAGGAGGCAGGCCATTTTAAAAGACAATATCATTTCATTTTATGATCATTGCGATACCAGATTGAAGGAATCCTTTTCCTCCTCTCCTTTTTTTCTTCTGCTCCTTCATCCGTTTTGTAATGGTCTGATAGCAAAGACAAGAAAAAAAACATCAACTCCATTGACGTGCATATCCCCACGTTGAAGCCCTGACACTCGATGAAAAGACACTGTAGGGGAGGTGAGCCCCAGAAGTCGTCATTGGGCTGATGGCATAAGTGGAATATAATAAAGTTATGAAATATTTATGACTCTTCTCTCCCCTACATGATAGCCATACTTTTAAAAGGGAAGAGAGTGAAACGGACTTAAAAAAAAAAACAAGCAACCTCCAGGGTTTTGCATACATGGATTTATTCATTCATATTCTTCGTCTAAAAACTCCGTGCTTAAAGAATGAATGAGAGGAGTGACTACATTCATTCTAGCATTAGTCAAACTCGGCTCTGGTAGCCTGGAGTATGTAGATTTTAGATAAAAGAATTCGGCCCTCCCTCTTCATCGCCCATTTCCTCATGCTGATCATCATCATCATAATAATATGTCGATGATGGTGGCACAGCAAGCCTTCCACGGGGTTCCAACGGAAGATTTACTGCCCCCTCAAGTGTCTGGAGCAGATGAACAATTGCCCCGTTTTTAATTATAATAGTTAATGAGATCTATAAATACTTTTTCTCCATCAACTTTTTTCTTGGGGAACTTATTATTTGCCTTCACGTCACAAGAATCTACTTTGTCACTGTCCTGATTATCTGGTGTCAGTCTGCGTAAAAACATTTCTAGATGTATGGATTCGCACAAAAGCTTCCATAATTTGCGTTTAACGTCCTGTTTTTGCAAGTTAATGATCGTTCCTCAGAAATCCCATGTTTTCCGCCGTTCTTGAGAGGGGAGAAACATTTCTGGGACTATCCTCGAGGTAAAAACTGTACAGCATCTGGAATCACAAACTACTACATGCTGCTCATCCGCTAAAGCAATAAATATCTAAACATTCTGTAAACCACATCACCTAAGCAATCGAGACCAATCAGAAGAAATAATTGTACTTGTGCAGAAACAAATGTTCGTATGTAAAAAGCTTATTAGTCTTCCACTTGCATCCACTTTTTTACATCGTTTTTATCGCCGATCAAAATCCCTATGAACACTTGTCTTTTACTGTGCTGCTTAAAGGTTAGCTATGCTTAATACATCTCCTTCTTCCAGCCTCCCCCTCCCCTTTATCCTCGACATTTACAGATATGGAAAGCTCATCGATGAAATGCAGAGATTAAGAAAACAAAACCCAAATAATTTCTTCCAAAACTTTTACAGAAGGAAGAAAGAGAGAGAGAGAGGGAGAGAGAGAGAGAGAAAGGTGAACTTGATAAATGTCACCACATTTGCATGCAATTTAGGAAGTTACATTACAAGCCCTGTCTCAATTTTAATTAAATACACTATTTACCGTGTACACTTTACTACCCGCATCACCGTGGAACATATTATACAATCTCAATTGATAGATTCGTAACTCACTGAGCACCAAATATTAATCAAAGTTTAAATAGTAATAAAAATGACACATCACGTGGGTTGTGGGTTCCATATTATATTTTACCTTGTTTTATCGTGGCAAAAATTTTTCATTTACATTTTTCAACGCCCATAACGTCATGTCAGTTACAACTACAAAATTCGTTGTTCCAACCAGGAGCTGGAGAAATTCATTCGGAAATTCCAGGAGCTGTAAATCTAAAAGCATAATCACTTTTTGTGAAGGCAACTCATTAACATTTTCTCTGCGTAGTACATGATTCGTGGGCATATTGTTGGTATTAATGAAATAAAGGGTTAAGCCTAAAAATGTTACCGTATATTGTGAGCTCCATCTAGTGCACATTTCGAATAGCAACCGATAATATTCTGTCAATAAACACAAAAAACTAATGGACTTTTGCTCGCTCTCAGAACAGCATTAAGTAATTAAAAACGGAAAGTCACCTGAACAATCCTAGTAATTTATTTATTTGTGTATTTAATAATAAATACATTTTCAATGGCTTTTGTATGTAACTTTCGCGTGCAATACGGGCAAGCGTATACTTTTGTGAATGCAGAATGCATGTTAAAATAGCCTTAGTATTATTAATGTTGTTATTAATAAAAATGACTAGGTAGGTGATATTTTTCAGACGCCTGGCGATGTATTTGCAAATACATTCAATATTGGTACACATAAACTACGCGAATGAACATAAACAGTATTCTGGGGACCATTTTGATCAAATAGGTGCAATAAGGATACACATTGTGGGGCAGAGGTTGATGTGAAAGGCGGATTTGGATATCTTGACGATAAAATGTCTACGTTTTTTTAGTAATTGGCAAGTTTGTAAGCAGGGGATGGACTCAAATTTGGGGTTACATTGGTAAATTGGGCTGCTACAGTTTTAATACTGCTTAACATTAAACTTTCACGAAATGCATGAGATCACCGTTTACAGGGGATTGTAAGGAAACTGGCATACCAGTTAATTCCACAGTGCCGAATTGAGGAGAAAAATTGTTCACCAAGTTTGGGAAGAAAAAAAAATTGTTGGCCGTCTGTCTCCTTTTCAACTCTTATTTGGGTAAATAACTTTTGACGGGCTATTACGTCCATAGCTCAAGGAAGTTTTTGAATGCATGATGTTTAAACGCATAGACAAAGAGGGAAGAAGGTTAATTCTTTCAGGAGGTGATTGGACTTGTGGTAAATAGACTAGGAAGAGGCACCGGACTTTTTTGACCCCGCATGCTTTCACTCCGGTGACCCTTATCTTATCTAAGATAAGAAATTCCAACGTGAAAGCATAGGAGCGCCCAAAAAAAGTCCGGTGCCTTTCCCTAGTCTAGTGACAAATCCTCGAACTACATTTCCAGCTTTTTCGGGTGTTATTCTGTAATCCTTTTTTAATGGAAGAAATTTTTAATTTCTTCAACTAGCTCGCCCTTGATGAATCCTCCGTATTTTTAGGCTAGGTCTTTAGATTACTTCCAGCCTTCCAATTATTTCACTTTTGTTTTCATTATGGGACTCAATATTCAAATTTTGCATCATCATATTCTGGTCTATAGATTGAACATAATACAAATAAAATCAGTTCTTCCGAATTCTTGTAATTACAGCATTAAGCTTCATCTTCTTGGTTCCTTTAAGTACATTTACAAACAAGTCCTACCGTACTGTGATGATTTGAAGTTTAGTAGATGTTACCTTCGCCTCCAAGGCTATAAGACAATGGAGATTGACGATCAAAATTGGTCGAGGGAACACCGAAAGGGATTTTTTCAAGTTCTTTTGCCAATTTTGCAGTCTTCCAAATACCTCGTCATCTGTAGAAATAAAAAAAGGGGCACATTTCACGATTTCACCAAAAACAAAATTGGATTATTTGTCTTGCAGGTGTGAACATGACTTCAACAAGGATGTATAATTTAGACTATTAAGCAGTACATGTGACGCAGATCTATATGTTTGTGTAGGTATAGTTTAGAACCGGTTTAATTGATTTATTTCTGAATTTACAGATATGGTCAGCGGTAAAAGTGTGGTAGCAGGGAATAATTTGACATTGTGTTGTTTGGGCTGTGGGGGTAACTTGAGCAATGGAGTCTTAAAACAGTTTTTCAAGCCAAAACTCAGGACCGAACCTTCTTTGTACCATTCCTTATGGTCGTCGTCTGGTTCCGTCCGTATTTTAAATAGCGGAGAACAACACCTGCTTCAAAGCAAATTTGGAAGCACGAGCTACTTTTTTAGTTCAAACTAACAATAAGCTGATTTTACCTTCTCCTGTAGTTATAAAACGGGTCATAATATTATAGCTTCCTATGTTTGAAGTATTTAACA
>JAQGBT010004534.1:0-16292 GCA_034698585.1 Disparrhopalites patrizii
TTAGCTGGTGGCGCATTGCTAATAGAAATAATGGTTAACGGTGCCAGACGTAAAAGGATTTTCCGAGAGTGTACACGACCATGAGCAAGTGAACTAATTAAAACAATTGGAATCCGAAAATATTTCAAAATAATGCAATTTTTATTTTTTTATATACATATTTCTTCCTGTAGTTTATTGTATAATAATTCTATCAGGAGAATTTCTTGTATAATTATTTTTCCTGTATTTTATACTATATAATAATTCTATCAGGAGAATTTCTTGTATAATTATTTTTCCTGTATTTTATACTATATAATAATTCTATCAGGAGAATTTCTTGTATATTATTTGTTCTGTATTTTATTATATGATTATTTAGCATATATTGTATTATACAATTATTTTGCTTATACATATTTTATTACGTAATGATTTTGCTTATACATATTTTATTACGTAATGATTTTGAATATATTTTATTATACAATTATTTTAACTATATTTTATGATATAATTATTTTCCCTATATTTTATTTCCTCCTTCCACGTTGTAATTGTATCCTAGAAATTACAAAATTTTTGTAATTCCTCCGGCCTTAATGAGGAGAATAAAAACAAAGTATCAACGGAGATAATTATGTTGGTGACTGTTGAACTTGAACGTGTGTTTGTGTGTGAACGGGAGGGAAATAAATTATATAAATAATAAAAGAGGAAGAAGGTGAGTGAGGAAGTCAAACCGGAACTGTTGAGGACGGATTGGAAGAGATACTGGATTTTCCCAGGACCTCTTGACGGCATTAGGATGGTGTGGGACGGAGAAAAATTGTTTTTTTGGCTTCTAATTACGACCCATAATATGTGGAAGTTCTCATGCACGGTGGGGACATTGAGGAACATATATGTAATAGGCAAAAAGGGTTTAAATGTGGCTTTCAACACGACCTTCACCATCCGCGGCTCGCACTTACGTCAATTATTCGTATCACAGGTATTTGCTACTCGTATTATCGCGTGTGCAAAAAAAAGGAAGAGGTACTTATTTTATTGGCTGTTCAAACGGACACTGTATGCACCGTGTGAGTCACATAGAACGCGCTCCAATCTGTCGTCAGAGACTGGATTGTATAGGCTTTCAGTAATAATAACTTGCCACAACAACAGTCATTTTTTTAATACCAAATAATGTTAAATGTCTGAAAAAATTAATCTGAAAAAACAAATTGAAAACATTAATTTGGAAATATTTTTGGCAAAAGTAAATTATATGAGCGCTTGAGCTAATAATAATACGGTTTATTGCTCTTAAAACGTATAAGCAATAATATTAAAAATAAGCAGAATGCTTTGGTTTCACATATTTACTGAAACAAATTACGCTTGTTCAAAAAATGTGCTTTTACAAATATATACATAGATACATACAATTTTTTATGTTTTCGAAGTTTCCCATTTAATTTTTTTTTAAATTATTATACATACTAGAAAATCGTTTTTCAGAAAGTGCATAACCGTAATTAAGCAATTAAAAAATGCAGCATCAATTCACCGTTCCTGCGCATTAAAACTGTCTAAACAAGCTAAAAAAAGTAGAAAACATTTATTGGTAGAAAAATAAATAACTTCAGCGTTTTTAATGCTAGATTGGCAATAACATTATGCTTAAACTGCTTTCTATATTTAGTAATAATTGTCGTTTTTAAGCTATAGATAATATTATATATATGTACTTATAAGTACATATAGCTATAAGTACATAGGTATATATGTACTTATAGCTTCTAAATGAGTGTGCCGAATTGCTTGTACATTTTTTCACTAAATTCGCAATAATAAGAGACTAAAAATTATGTCTTCATTTTTTTTTTAAATTCGAACGTCTGCACTTAGTCACTATAGTGACTCATACGGTGCACGGTTTATGTGCGTAAGTTCTGTCACAAACGCATGACATATGTATAGCTATTCAGAATTTCAGAAAGAAGGCGCCTTGAGTTTGTATAAGTATATCCAAAACAAAAGGGCACTCACATATACATATGTAGTACATATGTATATACCTATATACAAACATATACATGTACGTGTGCATTTTCTGTATGAAGCTCCTGTTTGCATATTTATATGTGCATTTGCGTCTTTGCAGGTTGTCTGCACTGATAACCCGTGATATGTATAGTTTTATCACTTAATCTGCACATTCATGTACAGTGGCTGTATAAAAGTCTCACCATGAGCAGAAGCTCATAAGCATTTTCAATGCTGTGGGAATTTCCATTGATTAGGACGTTCATCACAAGAAAAATTTCAAAAACACTTTTTTCCACCCAAATGAAAGAAGGTAATCGAGAAAGAATAACAATTATAGATGTTATTTATTTTATTCCCAACAAAAACTATTTGCAGTATGTTCCAGGGAAAGTGTAAACTGCTACTAACTGCGTCATTGACAGATGACTATGAATTCCAATGTGAACGGGGGACTTAAACCTCAAAGGTTATTGAGGTGGAAGGCAAAGATGTTTTGCTTTTAGTTAGGAACTACAGTATTTTTCTAATTTAGCTGCAATCACCCCGCTGTGATAACGTTCAACTGCGGCAGGAGTGCCCACGTTAATGCGTAAAGTACTTCATTATAAATGCTCAAAAATAAATTCATGAGAAGGACATGAAAGCATGGATCCAATTAAATTAAAGCCCCGTCATCTGCTTACCTTGAAGAGCAGGTGCTTGCTTCTCCAGCGTCCGTGACACGTGTATTTCCATGGTACAGCCTGGACACAATGTATCTGTCGCTCTAGTTACGCTTATGACATGACAAACTGAGATTACGCTCAATTAATATATCGATAACGGTGATTAATGGGATGCTTAATGCAAATATGTGGATACAAATAAAAAGACCACCAAATTACACACGTCATTGCATATTCCTATGGGATTTTATTTTTAAGGGTGTTTATATGCCATACAAAATTGCTTCGTGAACAATTCGCTTTCAATTGTATGGTCACTGGATTTGGACTGGCGCTAAATAGTAAGGAAATTCTTTTGTACGTTTATACTATACAATTTACATCGCAAATTTAATTAAAAATTTGTGCTAAATTAGCATTTGGTATTTACATATGCTGTTGCTATAGCTACACATATAGTATAATTTTTTCGGATTTTACTAAATTTTGCTCACAAATTTCTAAAAAAATTCTGGGTTTTCATTCAAGTTTGTTTGAGCTTTATTTTAATGTTTTCCGGTCTTAATTCAAGTTATTTCGGATTTTCTTCCATTTCTGCTGGGTTTTAATCCATTTGTTTCGGGTATTTTTCATTTTTTTATGCTAATCAATGTTTTAGAGATTTATTCGATTTTTAGTGGATCGATTCAATTTCTGTCCTTTTTATAAATTGTTTCGGATCATATTTAATTTGTTTCCGGTACGTATAACCAGCGGAGTCTCTCTACAACAACATTGAAGGAAAGAGGAAAGAGTATCGTCAGTAAGGAAAATGAAAAAAAGTAAGAAAAGGAAAGGTAAGGAAAAAGGAAAAAGTTTGTTAGTGAGAAAAATGTTGTTATATAGAGCATTTAATATGAACTTTACATATGTGAAGGGCGAGAAAAATAATGTCCTTATAAAGGGACTTGTAATAGAGATATTCCAGTGCATTAAATACAGTGAAGTCTCTGTATAACAACTCTGAAGCGAAGGTAAAAAAAACATATTGTCACAGGGAAATGCTGTTACATAGAACATTATATCTGCATCTTGCATGTACGCAGGGCTGAAAAAATAATGTTGTGACAGAGAAATGTTGTTATAAAGAGACTTGTTGTAGAGAGACTCTACTGTATCTTCAGGGTATTATGTATACAAAATTTCTTTCGGGTATTATTCAATTTATTTTGGGTATAATTCAATTTCTTTCTGGCATTATCCAATTTTTCAATTAAATAATTTTTCGGGTTTTCAATAAATTGTTTTCCGATTTTCCAGCAATGTCATTTACACAGACATTTTTCCTGGGAATTTCTTCCCTACTAATAATCACGCTCACCTTCTCCCACGTGGAAAGTTCAAAATACTACGGATCCCCGCCTCAACTAAGCTCAGCAGACGAACAATTTTTAGACGAATTACAACAAGCCACATTCCTCTTCTTCTGGGAGCAGGCAAGCCCCCTCACAGGTCAGATCAAGGACCGGGCCTACACCCACGGAATAAACGATACTCGAAATGTCGCCTCCATCGCCTCAACCGGCTACGGATTATCCGCTCTCATCATCGCCCACAAGCGGGAATACCGGAGCCGTTCAGAGATCGAAGGGCGGGTAAAAACTACCCTCCGTTTCATCTGGAATGACCTCCCCAACGTCCATGGCTTCTTCTACCACTTTGTGGACATGGATACCGGCGAGCGGGTTTGGAACTGCGAGTTGTCCTCCATTGACACGGCCATCCTCATCAACGGGGTCATCCATGCCGGGGAATATTTCCAGGATCCGGAGATCAAGGAATTGTCCCAGGCCATTTATGAGAGGGTGGACTATCCCTGGATGATGCAGAATGAGACGACTCTGTCCATGGGCTGGACGCCGGAAGGAGGTTTCTTGGAGGATCGCTGGAATCGCTACTGCGAACTTCTGATGCTCCTTCTCCAGGCAATTGGATCACCCACATTTCCCATCCCAACCTGGGCATGGCATGCCTTCCGGAGGGATGAGTACACTTATGACAATATGACCTACATCACCGTCGCAGCGCCCATTTTCGTCCATCAATTCTCTCACGCCTGGTTCGATTTCCGCTACCGCCAAGATGGCTACACGGACTACTTCGAGAATTCCGTGATTGCCACGATTGTGACGAAGCGATGGAATCTGTCCCTCCGGAGGGAATTCCCGTCTTATAGTGAGCACTTCTGGGGGATTACGGCATCGGACACTCCTCGGGGGTATCAGGCTTGGGGAGGACCGCCCCTGCAAGGGGACGTGGATGGGAGCATTGTTCCTTGTGCCGCTGCGGGGTCATTGCCATTCTTGCCTTATGATACTTTGGCCGTATTGAGGAATGTCAAGAGTAATTATCCGAGAGCCTGGGACCGCTATGGGTTCATCGATGCCTTCAATCCCCTTATTGACTGGTATAACCCCGATGTCATCGGAATTGATCTGGGCATCACCATACTTATGGCGGAGAACCTACGGACGGGCTTCGTTTGGGACACCTTCATGACCAACCCACATGTGCTCCATGCCATGGAATTGGTGGGACTCAAGTCTTGGAGTTAGCTTGTAAATATTTGTGTTCAGTTATTGGCTTGAGCTGCGGAATTGAAATAAAATTGAAATGAATGTTGATGAAAGCAATGCTGCAGAGGTTCAATGGAGACGGCACATGACTACAAATAAAATTATTCAAGCGTTATCCTTTCAGTTTTTTTCAATCTTTTTAGGTTTAATGGTTTGAACAGCTTGTTCTTTGTCTGAAAAAGAGTTCGTTTGATGTTGTTTTTCAAAACGGTTTTTTTTAACTAGTATTTCAAATTAGCTGTGCATATCCACAACATTATTTCAGCCATAAAGCATTGATTCTAGCATTCAAAAATTTAGCCTGCTTTGTCTATAGGAGTGAGCAGCAATGTATCAGAATTTTCCAAGAATTACATTCCCTCTTTATTCATATAAGGTTAGCCTAAGGCTTACACGTTGTTCCAAAACGGCTTAGATCCATTTGAAGTTTCCAAGGGAGATGGAAAAGATATTTCCTTCATTTTTTTATGTTCAACTGAATTTCAATTATTGTAGCGGAAATATGTTTAATAATAATTAATAATCACATCTTTGGCACGACAAATGCAATTCATATTTTGAAGTTTGGGAATTGACGAGTGCTTATGAAAGATATAATTTGTGAAACTGTGGACGTGAATTTGAAAGTATACGTCTTTACTGTAAGTACAGTGGAGTCTCTCTATAAGAAGTCTCTTTATAACAACATTTCTATATAAAAACATTATTTTTCCCGCCCTTCGTGCATATAATGTACATAATCAATTTTCTATATAACAACTTTTCCCTGTATTACTGAAGTTGCCCATTCTTCCTGAACACTTAATTAACCACGTTGGACCCTCCCACAATTTTTATTAAATTTCATGCTTTGTCTTGGATCAAGAATTAAAATTGGGGTTTTATATTCGTAATCGTGAGGAACGAAATAGGAAGTGTAACAGAACCTGAACAGTGGAGAATCATACCTGCGGTTAATACAATTTATGTCGTGGTTATCCAGCAAAGCAACTATTCAAGATGACACGTGGTTACTACTTTCACAATAAAAATGGCCAACTTCAGTAATTAACCCAGATAAAGAAGAGAGAATGAAATAAATTATTTTGGACGTCATGGATTTAAATAATAAAGCTCTTAATATTTCCAAATTCCCGTCGACTTCCAAGGGTCATTTTAAGTATACGTTTTCACTTTTTTAACAGTATAGCAATTGTAAATTAGTAATAAACATCTATGGATGTTGTATTCAGCAGTGCGTATCTCCGAAATTGCCGCATATACATTCAATGGTGCATGTAAATTTCCAATGCAAAAATAGCTGCAGGGAGCAAGAGCACCCCGAAGAAAAGGTCAAACAACAAAAAAAGGGCGGACAGCTCCAAGCCAACCACATCATGGTCCCCCATCTGCCCTTGACCCCAAACCAAACTCATAAAATTGAATCCCGCCGCCAATCTCCCCCGAACTCTCCGACTCCCTTCCGTCATAGCCAATCCGCCCATCGCCAACCAACTGCTCTCATCTCTCAACGTTGTCCTTTGAATTCCCTCGAACCAATCCCGTCTCTCCCTCGCCTGCTCCTTGTCGCACCACAACCTCCACAATCCCGCTCCCACCAACTTCTTCCAAATCCTTCCGAAAGCATCCCCAAAGCAATTCTCTCCCACCATCAGCCAGCGCTTCTCCGTAAAGAGCCCCACCGGACCTCCAATCTGAAGGAATCGGAGTGGCCGGGGATTGGTGAACAACTGCAGAAGCCACATCGTTGGTTCGTGTCCCAGGAAGAACACCGTTCTTCGCTGTCCGATTCCAGTCCTTTTCCCCCCAGCGGGAATTCCCTCCGAGAAAGTAAGCAAGTGCGAAACTATTCTGTTTTCTTGGTACTCAACCCGGCCATGGATTTTCTGGAGGATTTCCTTTGTTTGCTGGCTCAGATTCCGAAGTTTAAGCTCTGATTCAATTATCGTCTTGTACACGCAATCTAATTGCATTTCGCCGTTGACGACCTTGACGAACGTTTCATACGTGTAAATTGGTCCATCCAATTCTGCCAGTTCCTTCAGACTCCCCGGGTGATCTGGCGGGGAATTAAAGTACAGGAATGGGACGATGGCGTCCTGGTAGGAATTGCTGAGGAGAACTGCCGCCAATCCCCAGAAGGCCAAGATGCATACACTGGCCTTAGTGATGTCCTTCAGATGCAGGGGCTCACACTGATCCACCAGAGGGAGCAGCACCAGCCCGATGCTCTGGTGGAAGGACCCCCAAAAATCTCGGGTTTTCCTCTTGAGCGCCAAGGCTAACATGGCCACGATCAGCGCCACGCCCCCGAAGAACATCAGGTAGGATTGGGTGTCCATGAGAAGGAACAAGGCCAGAGGGTCGGCTTGGGAGTCGGACAAGGATGCCAGAACCCTTGGGATGACCTTTTGACCCGGGAGAAGCTGGTAGGCGGGATTTCGCCAATAATTCTTCCGGGCGTCCGTGAATGTTTTAGAGTCAACAGTATTCGATGACAGTTTTCGGATTCTTCCCAACGGGGCAGACGAAGCCCAATTTGCTTCATCAAAATCCACATCTTCTGTTGGATGGAGGGTGAAATTTAGGAGGGAGGACAACAAGGACACTCCAAGGTCAAAGGGGGTGCCATCGGCTAGAAATTCTCGGGGGCAATACCGATCGATGTACACCCAATCTTGGGATTCCAACCATACTGGTGCCCCCTGGAAATCCTTAATGAGCCCCGCCAAATTTGGTTTTGTACCATCCCAATGAAATCCCTGAGTAGATAGTTCCAAATAATTTTGTATGTGGTTCCAACGAAGCTGGACAATTGCGGAATCCGGAGAAATGAGAAAGATCGGAGCTCTCATTTCGGAGAGACAATAAGGATTTTGTGGGACGGCCGTAATATTTTTGGATAGAACCACTGCAAAATTTATGGGGATGTGCATCCATTTTATCAGGCATTCCGGGGCTGTCCAGCTATATGACTTGTCCTGACGCGATTCAAATGGTGAATTCCAATTTCTACGATGCAATTCGATCAGATCAGTGAAGATGCTAACGATGCATAGTTTATGCTTCAGGCCAAAAGTCCAATTCTCAAGGCGGTGCTTGGAATCATTTGAAAATTCAGGAATCGTCCGTGTTTCCTGGACCACAGGTTTAAGCTCATTCCAAATTTGTTGGAGGAAATAATCGGGTTCTCGTTTAGCTTGAGGATGAACCAAATGCAAGTTGCAATTTGTATCTTGATAGAATCCCTTTAAAATCCCGAAATTCCATCCGTATTCACCAGGTGTTTGGTGAGTTACAATTTGTCCGGAGATTTGTCTCTGAAATAAAACCAATGGAAGGAGAACGAGCGATGTGGGAAGTAGAAGGCGATGCATCGCGCGAAAAAGGAAGGGTTTGTACAAAACTGAATGTAAAATTTAGCACATAAAATATAAAACATTACTATATATACATATTTCGTCCTACTTTCTAGAATGTCGTTTACTTTGGATTAAATCCCGTATTTGTACATAATATGATTTTATGCAAGTTCTTGAAAACTTGTAGTGGGAAAAAGCACAGAAATATGGCAGTGATATTGAAGTACGTTTCAATAACACTGTGTATGCACATGGAAATATGTCAATCCAGATTTACAGTTGGAGAAATGTCAACCATTAAAAACCATAAGCATCCACCCTGGAAGGGATATACATACGTAAATGTATACAGAGTGCAAGATTTACAAAACAGGGAATTACAGACACCATAAGGTAGTACATGCACACTCAGCTCTTTCCTGTATGTCACATATCGTCATCGTCTAAAAATTAAAGTGGACCAAGTCCTGAACTCTTTAATTCCAAAACTGACCAAGTGACTCCCACTCACCTGTCCTTTAAGTTTTTCTGTTTTCACGTCCCCTTCTGCCTTTTTATCACGTCTTGTCTTTGTAGTTTTGGCTTGACGTTTGTACCTTTCTTCCTATTGCCATTTTTGCATATTTCTTGTGTAGCTTGCTTTTATCTGTTTCTTCCTTCTTGGTTTTTGTCTCTTTCCTCTTCGTTTTTGCCTATTCTTGTTTTTGACTCTTTCCTCTTCGTTTTTGCCTTTTTTTGTTTTTGTCTCTTTCCTCTCTGTTTTTGCCTCTTTCATCTTTGTTTTTGTTTTTGTTTTTGTTTTTATCTCTTCCCTCTTTGTTTTTGTCCCTTTCCTCTTTGTTTTTGCCTTTTTCATGTTTTTGCCTCTTTCATCTTTGTTTTTGTCTTTTTTTTGTTTTTATCTCTTTCCTCTTTGTTTTTGTCTCTTTCCTCTTTGTTTTTGCCTTTTTCATGTTTTTGCCTCTTTCCTCTTTGTTTTTGTCTCTTTTTCTTGTTTTTATCTCTTTCCTCTTTGTTTTTGTCTCTTTTTTATATTTTTATCTCTTTCCTCTTTGTTTTTGTCTCTTTTTTATATTTTTATCTCTTTCCTCTTTGTTTTTGTCTCTTTTTTATATTTTTATCTCTTTCCTCTTTGTTTTTGTCTCTTTTTCTTGTTTTCGCCTCTTTCATCTTTGTTTTTTTTGTTTGTATCTCTTTCCTCTTTGTTTTTGTCTCTTTTTTCTTTGGGTTTGTATCTTTCTTCTCCGTTTTTGTCTCTTTCTTCTTGCCTTGTTTTTTGCCACTTTATTTTTTTGTATTTAATGTATTCGTACACTTTCTCCGAGATGGACGAAGATAAATCGTGAAAAGAGTTGTTACGAAACGGGGAAAAAACAAGTCAGGAAGAAAAAGGCAAAAAACTAAACAGAAAAAAAGTCGAATAAGGTTGGAAAAAAGAGAACAAAAATAAGGAATGCAAAAGCGAATAAACAAGATAAGAAGAAATATGTGCGCAGTAGATATAACATTGAGCATAAGGAAAACAAAAGAGACGAAAAACCAAGGAGGAAAGAGGAGATATAATCAAGGCTACAGGAAAGAGACAAAAAAGTAGACAAAAAGCAAAAGTGAAAGAAAGAGATATAAATAAATGCAAAAATATAGAGCCAAGAAGAGTTATTAAAACTATACCTATTTGGATCAACTATAAATGGCTCACATATGGCTTACTAACTATATGTACACATCTTCGTAATTGGATGAATATCAATACAGTGGTGTCTCTCTATAACAAGTATATATCTTTAAAACAACATTTCTCTATAACAGCATTATTTTTCCAGCCCTTCGTACATGTAAAGTGTACATATAATGTTCTATATAACAACTTTTCCCTGTATATGTAACAATATTTTTTCCCTACCCTTCAGAGTTGTTATATAGAGACTCCACTGTAACTGGTTTGAGCTAATAATAAGTATCCGTGAACCCATTGTTGGTTGCAAATGTTATTAAGTGCGCAGGAAATGCCATAATATTAAATGCAGTAAAGATTATTTAAATGCAATAAAGACTCAAGAATCTGTAAAACTATATTCACCGGAAAAAATAAGTGATTTATTGGAGCGTGACTTGCTCATAAATACAATTTTGAATTCGCACCTACATTCTACATTAGGAGCATTCGTGTGGGAAAGAAATTTAGACGATTCAGCCGTTGACAATAATGACTGCTAAAGAGGAAGAAAAAAATGGAAACACATTTGACATTTGGAAAGGCATTTAGAAGCACTTGCGGTGGACAATGGCGGGGCCAGACTCGTCGTACTCCTGCTTGGAGATCCACATTTGCTGGAAGGTGGACAAAGAGGCCAAGATGGATCCTCCGATCCAAACGCTGTACTTCCTCTCTGGAGGAGCAATGATCTTGATCTTCATGGTGGACGGGGCCAAGGCCGTGATCTCCTTCTGCATCCTGTCGGCAATGCCCGGGTACATGGAGGAACCTCCAGAGAGGACGGTGTTGGCGTACAAGTCCTTACGGATATCCACATCACACTTCATGATCGAGTTGTACACCGTCTCATGGATGCCCACGGATTCCAAGCCCAAGAAAGAGGGTTGGAAGAGTGCCTCCGGGCAACGGAAGCGCTCGTTTCCGATGGTCACGACCTGACCGTCGGGGAGCTCGTAGGACTTCTCCAGGGAGGAGGAGGATTGGGCCGTTTGCATCTCCTGGTCAAAGTCCAGGGCAACATAGCAGAGCTTCTCCTTGATGTCACGGACAATTTCCCGCTCGGCGGTGGTGGTGAAGGTGTAGCCACGCTCGGTGAGGATCTTCATGAGGTAATCCGTGAGATCCCGGCCGGCAAGGTCCAATCGGAGGATGGCGTGGGGGAGGGCATAACCTTAATGTAAAAAAAGAACATACCATGGATGAGTCATATGCCACTTGAGAGTCATATTTCATTTGAAGGTCATATGCCACCTGAGAATCGGCACTTGAATGCCATATGGCATGTCCTTATACAAGCACATCCCATATGGAATCTATTACAAATTTTTGCCATGGCAAATTTTTGTAATGAAAAATTTGTGTAATGAAAATTTTTTGCTAGGGCAAATTTTTGCTATGGAAAATTTATGTAATGAAAAATTTTTGGAAAGGGAAATTTTTGTAATGAAAAATTTTGGCTATGAATGTATACCTTCATAGATGGGGACGGTGTGGGAAACACCATCACCGGAATCGAGGACGATTCCGGTGGTCCTTCCGGAGGCATAGAGGGAGAGGACGGCCTGGATGTTCACGTACATGGCGGGGGTGTTGAAGGTCTCGAACATGATTTGGGTCATCTTCTCTCGGTTGACCTTTGGGTTGAGGGGAGCCTCCGTGAGGAGGACGGGGTGCTCCTCGGGAGCCACACGGAGTTCATTGTAGAAGGTGTGATGCCAGATTTTTTCCATGTCATCCCAGTTGCTCACGATTCCGTGCTCAATCGGGTATTTCAGGGTGAGGATTCCTCTCTTGGATTGGGCCTCGTCTCCCACGTAGGAGTCCTTGTTTCCCATGCCGACCATGACGCCCTGAATAATTGAAGGGGAAATGTTCCATAAATAATTGTGCCATCAAAAATTTTCATAAATAGTTGTGGCATCCAAAATTTTCATAAATAATTTTGGCATACAAAATTTCCATAAATAATTGTGCCATCCAAAATTTCCATAAATAATTGTGCCATCAAAAATTTCCACAAAAAGTGTTGCCATAACAACTTTAGAGAAAACAATTTGCATTAAAAAATGCGCATACAAAATGTCCATCAAAAATTGCCAATTCAAAATTTAAAATTCAAAATTCAAATTCAAAATTCAAAATTGCCATTAAGTCCATACAGAAGCGCTCATACAAGATTGTCATTATAAAGTGTGCATACAAAATTTGCATGAAAAATTGTTCATACTCTCCATTCAAAATTGTACATACAAAATTTTCATTACAAACTGTCTATTTAAAATTTTCATTAAAAACTGTCCATTTAAAATTTTCATTAAAAACTGTCCATTCGAAATTTCCAAAAAATATGAACATACAAACTTTCCATTCAAAATTGCTCGTAGTAAATTTCCTTTAAAAATTCGTCATTCAAAATTTCCGTTAAAAATTGACCATAAAAAATTTCCTTTAAAAATTCTCCATACAAAATTTATATATACGAAATATATTCATTGAAAATGTCCGCACCAAATTTGTCTAATATGAAACTCCGTAAAAGCGCTTTTGCATAACAAATTTGCACATCAAAAATTTTCTCCAAAATACATACCTACGTCCTTTTACGATCAATTTTGACTCTTACGTGAGCTTGACATTTTTATTCTATGCTTGCGGAGAATTCCGCATTGTACAAGTGAAGATAACCGGCTATTAAAGTATGTAAAAACTCACCAAGTGACGTGGACGTCCCACAATGGACGGGAAGACGGCTCGGGGTGCATCGTCACCGGCAAAGCCAGCCTTGCACATACCGGATCCATTGTCAATGACCAAAGCAGCAACTTCGTCGTCACACATTTTGGATGATTTTTGTGTTTTTTTTTTAAATTTTAAAAAAAGTAATTTTTTTTTTGGAAAGGATGTTCCCACGTGAAAACTCCCAGGAGAAAGACGGTCACTAGGGGAGTTCGCCCTTTGTTTTATGGATTAATTCCCGGCCTCGGTGGGTGGTGATAAGAGCTGATAATTCCCTCTGAATGTGCTCTTTCATTGTTTTCTCTGAAAGCTCCATGTCCTCGTACATGGACAGCCACTTGAAGGGGAATTACGGCTGGGTAATGCATCTGTATGGGGGATAATTTGGAGACATTATCAGTATGCCCACTCATCCTTTTCCTGGTTATCTTTCATAGTCCGCTATTCTTCTTTGTCAACCTTGTGACCACATATTCGTACCAGGGAAATTACCGAGGAAATTGTGACCGTATAGAGTGCCACTTTCAATAGGATTGGAATATCTACATTTGCTTACGAAAAAATGTATTAAATCACCATATTTGTTCATAACCTGTATATAGCTTGTATATATGCACTGATTCATTAGCTCAGGATTTTGAAGAGTGCTTTTCCTGAGAGATTTGTCATTGTAATAACTAATAGCATTGAGAGTGTGACATTTATTATTGCATGTACGAAAAGGTGGGACAGATAAAAATAATTATCTACTTGCACACTCTGCAGGGAAACATTGGGTCCGGCCGGCTCACGAGTACCGGCTGGGTGCGTTTGTTTATGGGAAAGAAAATTTGAGATCTTCATTTAATTGAAGTATTCACATGAATTATTTAATGCAATAATATAATTACACATATATGTAAAATATAATGGGTAAAATTGGAGAATATGTGTATGATCTTTTCTTGGGCCAAAAACTCCCACTTCGGCATGAGCTACAATGCAATCTTACGCAAATGTATAGAGAATGTCTCGTTTTAATATTTACAAACATGTTAAGACTACGGTTGCAAAACGAATTAAATCCATTTGAAAGAGTTTTGGAGGTCAAATAATAAGTGGATTTGAGAAGATATGGACAGACGTATGGCCTCCGTACTCGTAATGTATTTGAATGGAGAACATAAATGTTGGCACTGCCGTGAAAATAATTCCTTTAGCATAAAATCACAGAAAATATTTTAAAAAATCTCCAGAATGCAGCCATTTTATTATCGCATATTCGTGTTGAAAAATGTGAACGTAAGCCGTTTTCGAACTTCATCCTTAATATTATTATGTTTGTACAGTGGACTCTCTCTGTAACAACTCTCCTTATAACAACTTTTTCTCTATAAAAACTTTATTTTTCAGCCCTTCGTATATGTAGTGTACATATGAAATGTTCCATATAACAACTTTCCTATATAGCAACCCGTTTTGCCCTTCCCTCCGAGGTTGTTATAGCGAGAGTCCACTGTATATACAGTAGAGTCTCTCTATAACAAGTCTCTTTATAACAATATTTCTCTGCAGCACCATTATTTTTTCCGCCCTTCGAACATGTAAGGTACCTATTTAATGTTCTATATAACAACTTTTCCCTGTAACATTTATTTTTTGCCCTTCCCTTCAGAGATGTTATATAGAGACTCCACTGTATATGGAAAAACAAAAAAGAGAGAACACAAGGTCCCTGCATAAACTCCAAAAATAATTCCAAAGTACAATGTTCAATGTGCCCGTTTGAATTTGCTTTGTACTTATGCTTGCAGGTATTTCCATAAAATTTTCACATTAATATATAGAAACGCATGTAAAATTTGTTGGCCAAGTGTTTTAAGTATGTAACTTTCATTTAACATAAGGAATGCGGGTGCATTGTCCAAAACAAATGCTCGACATTTGACATATGTAAAATATAAGACTAATTCTGATAAAGAAGTCGCGGTCTTTGTCAATAATTTAAAAAAAAGTAAAATATAATATAATATTCAAGCAATGGAACCAGAAAAGCAGTTTATTTTCTAAAAAAAGAGCTAAAATGTCGGAGCCGAACTAAAAGTGTCAATATTGATCAAATTAATTAAAAAAAACTTCCCTTGTGCTCAGGACAAAAACAGCCCAGGGACAACAAGCTGTACAATAATTTTATTGCATCAAATAATGTGTAAATACACCGTTTTTTGAACTATTATTTATTACATTCAAAGCTAGAACAATGACATGTGGGTTTACCTACAGCATTGTTCCCAGATTTTATCACCTGCACGAAGCTTACAAGTCAAGATAACAGCATTTGTAGATTGTAATGAAAATGGATTGAATGGATCCGGCAGTGATTATTCATGCTGAAAATATTTGCAATCGCCAGGATGGATTTTGTGGCCAGAAACATGACCATATAAGGTAATGTCTGTGCTCCGTTCCATTTTTAGCCGGTCTTCCATATGTACACCTAAGCATTTTGTCACCTCATCATGTATAATCTAACCAGGTAAAACTTGCATATTGTTTTTTTTAGGATGGACATAAGCATTATTGATTGTCAGAGGTTTGATCGTGATGCAATTTCCCTCTTGACTTTTCCCTATAAAAACTATTGCGGACCGGTGATGATGTGGCCAATATGTATGTTACATAATTTTTGAAGCTCTGTTGTGTTCCACGATGATTCATTATATTTCATACACAAGCTCCGATGTATCTCATTTAATGGCTCTCATCATCAGTACGTTTCCCTTATTGGACGAAAATCGGAGTAGCTAGTATACTGTATGTTTCACATACGGCGCAACCGGCTCAACCGCTTATAACTTCTATACAACACAGCATAGACATGAGCTCACTAGCTTGTTGGAATGCTAGGAAGTCAAGCTTTCAGAATTGATAAGTATTTTGATTGAGAACCTTTCCATTTAAAAATTATGGCATGTTAAACGAAGGAAAAAAATCACATGCTAAACATATGGGGTAAACAAATCAACAAAATATCGTTTTTTATTGTAAATTTTTAATAAATATTTTAATTGTAAATATTATAATAAATATTCGAGTATGGCAAAATAACCGCATACATTTTTTTCCATATTAACAAACGAATACGCCGTCATGCACAATCCGGGGAGAAGTGTGCCACGGCAATTTTCGCAAATAATCTCAT
>JAQGBT010004535.1:0-16281 GCA_034698585.1 Disparrhopalites patrizii
CGTATCTCTCAGAGATTAAGCCCCTCACTGGAGATTGTGATTACGTAAGTGGTAACGTGGACCTCCCATTGTCCTCACGCACTCTAAGGGACGAGTTGTCCAGTCATTACATAACACATAGGGCATCTCTCAGAGTATGCCAATAAGGAACCTAACTGGTGGCAGCGGTTCAGTTGACAACTGATAAGCGGTCAACTGGAGGCAGTGATTTTTATTCTATACAGGAGTAAAAATCATAGATAAGGGTACAGTTCCAAAACTGTATAAGTCCACTCCGGCAAATTTTTCAGGAACTGCAAAAATCGATATGAATTTGTCCTTGGTAAAACACCAAAATTTTATGGCATCAATAATTGGCCATTATTAGACAGACCGTCATGCAAATTACACGAAATCCATCACCACGCGCTGCCTCATTAGCGCGATATTTGTATCGCGCATAAAATGGACTTATGCCGTTTTGGAACTGAAATGTTAAAATGGTATGAAAAACTTAATTCAGGAGTAAATTCCTCGCATTTTTTGTATCACTTCACCCTTTTCAATCTTTCTGTCTCTTCTATCTCGCATGTTTTCACTCTCTCCTCCCTTACCCGTTTCGTCTCTCTTCCTTTTTTCTCCTTCTCCCCCAACATTTATGCTATTAACCCTCCATTTTTTCTCGTCCTTTTCATTCCTCTTCCTTTTTCTCGGTTTTTTCTTTCTCCAACCTTTGTCCACTCTCTCTTCTGTCTCGCCGATTTTCCCTCTTTCTGTCGATTTTGTATCGCAGTCTCCCCGTTGCCACCTAGTTTTAGTTTCTTTTTGTCAGTCCATCATTGGACAGAATTTGCAGAACGAGTAGAGGGAGAAACAAAAAGGGCAAGGAAGAGAGACAAAAGAGCGAGACGAGGAAGAGAGGCAAAAGAACGAGAAAGGAGGGAGAGAGATAAAACGAGACGCAAGAGAGAGAGCCAAAGAGAGAGGCAGGAAGAACAGAGATAAAATGAGTGAGACAGGAAGGCGAGCCAGAAAAGGAAGAGAGACGAAAAGAGCGAGACAGAAGAAAGAGACTAAAGGAACCAGACAATTGGGACGAGGACAAGACAGGGGGGGGGAAATTAACCATAAAACGCTTTCTGTTAGTATTCATGCATGGTTTATGCAGGGTTATATGGACTTGTTCCATTTTGGAACTGAGTCCATTTGGAGCGTTGATTTTCGGGTACTAGATGTGACCTTTGACCTGGGGGGAAATAATGGCAGATGGCCATGCCAACTACATGTCTTTCCATGAAATAAAAACCATTTGTAAAAAAACTGGACTTAAGCCGTTTTGGAACTATACCCTTCATATATGCAACTCCCAATGAGTCAATGCTGGTAATGCTATAATTAGGGGAAATCAATACAATCTGATGTAATGTTGACATTGTCGCTGCGTGGGTAAATATGCCCGAGGGAGCAAGGATGAATACTAAATGGAAAAATATGATAAACTGTAAGCATACGCATCTATTCTCCTCCAAAATCTTTGAGTCTTGGGCTTCCTGTGGCAGGCCGAGAGCCATGATGCCTGATGCCTGATGCCTGATGCCATGAATGACTGACTCCGAGACTCAGATTGTGAGTTGGAGTTGAGGAATTCCTTAAGGGAAGGAAAGGCATTCAGGTATACCGGAGTTTGAGCATTTGAGAGGCATACAGGACTACAGGATTGGAAGATTGGAACACTGGAAGTGAGACGAGAGATGGAAATATTGAATTGGAGATGCAATATTTCCAGCTACATTACATCCACTCCAGCCATATCTTTCCCGTCTTCTCCTTGACACACGTGAGTAGCGAGATTGGAGCAAAGTTGTTTGAACAGTTGTAGAGTTGTAGAGTTGCACTCCTTGAGAAGGACCTCCTCTCCCCCCGCACAATCACACTTGGGAACTCCATGAGCTCATTATTTATTGTTGCCTGAATAAATTGACGCTTAACAGCAGATGGAGTAATATCTATAATCACTTACGGAGGAAAATAGACATAACTTCCTATGTGGAGGCGTACTGGCGTACAGGTAGACACGTACACGTCATGACTCATCACTCTCCATGTCCGCAAAATATCCTCCCTACGCACTTTTCTACTTATTTGTTATTTCAAACACTCTCGGGATGTAACAAGAGATTCCTTTGTATACTGAATACTGATACTGATTCCAAGGAAACAAGTCCTTCTTGCCGAATCCACTCCTGGACTGCTTCACATGGCCGCACACGTCCATCTTCATTGCGTCACCTACCCAGAGGCTGTCCAGAGGCTGTCCAGAGGCTGTCCAGTAAAAACTGTAAAAAGCAGTGGCTGGAATGAAGAAAAAAGACCTCATTCCTGCAAAGGAGAAAGGACCAGAGCTGGGAACTGAGTATTCTAAATTAGAATTGGAATTTCGAATTGACTAGTAGAGCAAATTTAGGCAAAGTACTTTCTACTGTACTTGATCTTGAGCAGCTTCCCAAATATCAACTATTTTTAGTTAGTAATTGGAACCTAAAAACGGAAAAGTACTTCAAGCACTTATTTACTTTCCAGTCTTCCTTGCTATTGGATTTGAAGTACTTCCAGAATTAATTTGGCAGATTATATAATTTATCCTTGGAGTGTTTGGAAAAACCTTTGAATGTGGCATGCGAACGTAACAAGTAAATATATAACGTTTGAGTCATAAACATATAGACAGCATATATACTCCATATGTAATTCGCTCGTACAAAAATGTATTTAATGTATTTGTATAATGCATATCCCATGGAGTTGTATGTATGTACATCCATATTCCTTAGGTTTTAAGATCCATTTATTAGTTATTTCATATGGCGCATAAAAATATTTTATATGCATAAAATTTAAAACAATATTGCCTGGACTTTATTTTTAAAGTAACTGAATTCCGAAGATCTTAACAGACTTGAATTTTGTAATTTTGAAAGGATGTGAGAGTTAATTCCATGTATTTTGCAAGAGGAATGTTTTCAAATGGAGAGTGAAGAAAATGGTGAAGGGGGAAAAAGTGAAAGCGATACTTGAAATTCAAATTGTCCTTTGGAAATGTAAGACGTTTAGCAATTGTTTATAAATACTGAAGCATTCAAAAGTAATTCAAGCACTTTACTTTGGGAAATACTTTACTAATAACTAATAGGGAATGTGAGGGCGTCGTGAGGATGGGAAGCAGAGGAGGAACTCTGGAAAGCCTTGGCCAAGACTCCCCAAGAGCATGGAAGGAGATTGAAGATTGAAGATTGAAGATTGAAGGCTGTCTCTTGGATTGTGCGTGGCGTGCTGTGGGGGAGAAAAACTTGAGGAGCCGTCAGCTTTTGGAATCAGTGATTGTGAATCCAGGCTTTTTCTCTCATTGTTTCTCCTCCGCCTCAGAGGGACAAGCGAGGAGTTTGGAGTGGAGATAATCCTAATCCCTCATCATATTCCCTAATCCCTGTACCTTTCCTCTTATAATCCTCCTCCTCTCTCCTCCTTCCCTTTAGTTCCATTCCACATTCCCGCACGCTAACTATTAAACTTCCTACAAGTGGACACTAGGAATCTTGGCATCCTTTCACTTGTCAAGAATCTTGGCATCCTTTCACTCCCTGAGAAGAGCTTCACTACGTAAGCACAGGACTTCACTGCGGGAAGGACGCTCAGGGGAAGACGCTTCCTTGTCCTCCGAGGGGCAAAGTGACTGGAGACTCTGGAAAGTGTTCATTTGTTCATCCTACTCCGAGTTCTCTGCACTCACTCATTCTTCGGATTATTCGTGCCCTCAGATGGCCTGGACCAGGTTGTTCAGACGGAGAGTGGTGGATTCCTGCGAGACTTCCAGCTCGGAACTGCAGAGAGTCCTCAGCACGCTGGACCTCACCCTGCTGGGCATAGGGAGCACCCTGGGAACGGGCATCTACGTCTTGGCCGGCCAAGTGGCCAAGACGGATGCCGGACCCGCTGTCGTCATCTCTTTCTTGGTTGCAGCCTTCGCTTCCGTTCTAGCAGGTCACCTCACTTCTCACTTCTCACTTCTCACAATGACAATGACCATGACCATGACAATGACCATGACAATGACCATGACAATGACCATGACAATTTACTCACAATGAGACACATTCCCCTCAAACACACATACAAATGTCCGTGTGTAGTCAGATATGGTGTGCGTGCATTGTTTAGAAGGCTTCTGTGCCGCCTTCTATTCTATGTTGCCCCTATGAGTAGTAGGATGGAGGAGAAAATAAGAATTGGGATAAAAAGAAATAAAAACTTATTGGCCACATTTCCACGTTTCCTTACTAGCACAGCCAAGTGACTAAAGTAGGCTGAATAAAACATGTATTTTCTATTGGCGGTCTATTGCCGCTTGCGACCATAAATACACAAGAATGGTCTAGAATTCAGGGCTACGAATATAATCGGAGATGGATTAGAGTAAAAAAGATGGATTAGATTAAAAATCCAATCTTTTAATCTGGGGGATTATTAATCCCAACCCGCTAATCCAGCTTTTACAGCTGATTTAATCCAATCCCAATAATCAATCCAGGTTAAAATATTTGCAATTTAATCCGGTGACAATCCAATCCATCTTACAGAAAAAAATAAACGGATTAGATTTGGAATTGGATTAATTTATCCCTCAAAATTAACACGGATAACTATCTTGGTTTTTCAATATTTGAAACATTTGACCAACTAACGTAACTAACAGTTACAAACACGTTACAAACTGCTTGTACTTTTTAAAAATTGTTAGCTAAAATTTTCCCCCCATTGATTTGTAATATGCCGACACATTTCTCGTGCAGGAAAGGGCAAGTTAACATTGGGAATCGTCAATTTTACAGTAATTAACCGATAAATTGTTTACTAAATTACAGATATACACTGTTACTGCCATATTTTTGGTTAATGTGTGTACTAATTACTAATTTAGCATTTTTTGCGTATAATGTATCAATAGTTGCATGTGTATTTATAAAAAAATACATATATGATTGATGACATAGAATTATTTGACAATTCTTTGTTAGCATCACAATACGCTAAACATACTTTGGACATCTATACAGTGAGAAACAGTTTGCGAACTTTATTTACTTTATCACTATTAACGTATTAACTATTAATGTACTATGGATTTTATAGCTTAATAATCCAATCGGAAATTTAATCCGATTAATTCTTCCCAATTAATCTAATCCGGGCCAGTGCTAATTTTATCTAATCCATGTTAATCAACCCGGAGAAGATCTGAAGTAATCCGTACAGGTTAATTATTAATTTTGTCCCACTTAATCTTTATTCCCAATCCTAATCTGAAAACCATTTAATCCTCCATCTCTGAATATAATTCGGTTGAAAAAAGTACATGGGCGCAGAGGGGCGAAGAATATAAGGATGAGAGGAAAATATTGAAATTATGTTAACCCGACTTATTCCTGGAGTAGCCATGGAGTATTTGTTCCCATATGAGTACACTTATTTATGAGTACTTACGGATACGGACCTATGTACTCGTCCCCATGAGTTGCTTCAGTGTTTCCTATTTTTCCGAAATACTGCGTTAAGTAATCAACACAGCTTATGAGTAAAGAGTCATCTCCAAGAAGTACTCACACAGATAAAGCTGTTTTCAGCGCTAATTTAAACCTTGTTTGCAATAAAACTAGTACAATTGTGCTGAATTGTCAGTTAACATTCCGACGACTGCAAGTCACTGGATATGAAATTTGTACTTGTTCCAGTACTCATTTTCGTACTCAGACAATGATGTAGACAATGATGATGACAAAAATGTTTGTACCCGTTCCCGAGCAAAATTTGTGAGTAGGAATTGTTTTGTTCCCGTACTCGTGCCCATACTCATAACTCATACTCATGAGCTGTACTCGGGAACCGGGAACTACTCCTTCCCGCGCCCAGTGTCAGACTCTGCCCAGTGTTTGTCTACTGACTGCACAGGATGAGCCTCGATGAGCCTGGATGAGCCTGGAGACAGACACACTTTTCCTCGCTTTCCCAATCCTCTCAGAATGTGTGACAATACACCCGTCATGTCGGAGTGGATGATGAGCGGAGTCCGTTTTCCGGTAAACGGTATCACTTCTCATCAGGCCGGGTGGGCTACTGCCCAAACCCTACCTTCCTCATGTATCCCCGGACTCTCTTGCATTACTCTTCCATTAACAGTACTCCGTTTCCTGGAATGAGGATGAGGATAAGGATATGAGGGAGGGAGTACAGAGTGGTCCCGGGGAGTACACCAATGCATCCGCAGGATAGGATTTGGGCGTGATGAGGAGTGATACCGTTTACCGGAATACGGACCCCGCTCACCATCCACTCCGACATGACGGGGAGTGCCCTTTTCTTCAAAAAGGATTTTGATTTCATTGTTGCAAGTTGCAACTTATAAGACCCTCACTCAAACAAGTTGTAAAGCTTTTTGTCCGCGTTCTTGCCTTTTCCCTGCCCTGCATGTATCTAGTGGTGTACGTTTGTTGGGATTTTGTTGTACTTTTGTTAATTAACAAAAACAATAACAAACTGGAAATGACATCAACAAAATCGTACTTATTTGTGCTCCGTATTATAATAACATGCGACACAGTACTGACAGAAATGTTTTTGCCAAGCTCACCATTGAATTTGAAGCAATTTTTGGCCGTCCAGAGAATCCGAAATGTTGAATTTGCTAGAAAATCTCATTTTGGAACTTGCATGCAGAATATTAATGTAAATCTAGAAAAAAATGCTTTCATTTTCATTGATTGACTAAGTTATGGAGAGTTTTTTAAAAAATAGGTTAAAAATCTCAATTTTTGACAAAATCCATGTTTTTTATTTTTCCGCGCACCAAAATATTATGTTCGGGCAGTCTTGAAAAACGGTAAAGGGATTTTCTCTACGGAGAATCTGATTTTCTGATCTAGAACAAATGTCCCATCTAATTCCGACATGAAATAACCTGGCAATTTGCAAATACGGAATGGGAATATATGAGATCTATACAACTGGATATGTAAACAATTCCATGTTTACATATCCAGTTGTCACCAGAGCACCCGAATAGTTGTTGTTCGCTTCAAAAGAGAAGAATTACGCGATTTTACGCCTAATTACGTGTAATTGATCCATTGTGAAACTGGAGCTAATTCGGTGTTGCAGGTAAACATTGCAAACATTGCTCACATGGTTAAAGGCAAAGGCTCAAGGTTTCGTGTGCAGATCAGAGCTGTCCCATTAACTCTGCCGATAACTGGCTTTACAATTACCATTAGCAATTGCTATTTTTATTATTTGATTTTTCTATTTTCTATTACAGTTACTGGCATTTGGCTTTACAATTTACAATTACTCAATTTTAATTACTCCATCTGGCGCTAGCGTAATTATTCATTAATCAAAATTAACGGTTCAATTACTCAAGTACTGTCACCGTGATTGGTCTCAGGAGCATACCGCCGTAACCCGTAACTAAGCAAATGCTTAAATCTGTGGATTAGTCTTCAACTTTTTCTTAACTAAAATTGCTAATGCTAACGCGTTAAAATAAAAACAAAATATTGTTTCGCCTGCAAGCATACATTGTCCTAAAAGCAGATAATGTGCATGTACATAGTTAAAACGATTTTTCCGGGTTTTTAATTTAACTGCATTCAATTTTGACAATTGTAATCCGTCATCACTGTAAAATGTAATCCCGGTTTTATTGAAGCAGTAATCCAAATCCTGAATCGCAAGATTTTTTAGAACCGTATTTGTAATCCCAATTTTTTAGGCGTGTAATCCGTAATCCCATTTAATGTTTTCGTTTAAAAAATCCGTATTCCGTAATCGCAGTCCATTCTGTGTTCTCTAACACTACCCTGGCGTATTTGCAATAATTATTTTAGTAATAATTAATTATATCGTGGCATGCCTTTAACTACCAATTAATGCAATAAATATAAATAGTAATGAATCTATTAACAATTACTCATTACCGAAATCCAAAAATTGTGGTAATTTAATTACAGCAATTGAATTAGGCACAGCTCTGGTGCAGATTCAGATTAAGCTCCAACTCAAGCTCTGTTTTAGTAGACATTATTTGCGCATTTGCGCTGGCCAAAGTTGGATGTGCGAAAGTTTAGCAGTTGACAGTGGAGGAGAATGAAGGTTTTGAATTAAACATGATCTGTCTGCGTCCAATGATGCTAATGAATGGCTTGACCATGAGCATGACGCTCGTGTGAATAGCGACGAAATGTTTTTGTTTCTCTTCTCCATTTGTGTGTCGTAAACTCGTAACGTGGTAAGGGATGTGGTCACTGCTCACTGCCATAATTAGTTGATTGGATAAAGAGTTTCCTAGAACACAATAGGAGAATACAGAATACTCTATTGCGTCCACTGCCACAACGCCACAAGTCTTCTCTGTGTCTGTGTCTGTGTTAGCCTCTCTCAAATATTCCTGTCATTATCCATTATCATCCTTGCATAAGCTCAACACTCACCAGAGAGAGAGAGAGTCCTCCTTGCTCAAGGGTGTATTTTTTCACCTGTCCTCGCCCTGTCCCTTTTTTCTCGAGAAAGAAGAAGACGACGCTGCCAGGGAGCACTAGAGAATACAGAAGAGAAGAGGCAGAGGCCTTCGAAATAACAATAGATAGTGAGTTATGCTTTTTCATATATGATTTCATATATGAGTTCGGAGAGAGGAAAAAGAGGATAAAGAGGAAAAAGAGGAAAAAGGGCGGAATGATGAGGGTTGAACAAGATTTTTTACACTCCAATCACTCAAATACGAGTCTGAACGTCTCAAGGCAGGAGCGGAGTGAGTAGAATGGTAGAATGGTAGAATGGTAGAATGGTAGAATGGTAGAATGATAGAATGGTAGAATATGAACTATGAAGCTTCCCTGCTCCACACTCATTTCCACACACATTTCCTCCGCTTCTTCACTCCATCCTCAAATGAGCCACGTGGATGTGGACTCTGGACGTACCTGGACGTATCTGGACGAGACATTGAGAGGAATTGGGTGGACTTGTGGACACTGACACTGGACACAAAGGGAATGCACAAGTTGAGCTTGAGCTGTTGAGCATGACGGAGCGAAAAATTAAAGATTCACTTGGCGCCTCGTCAGCCTCTTCAGCCTCTTCAGCCTCTTCAGCCGCTTCTTACCTTCGTTCTTACACTAATAACTAAACTAACTGCAAGAATACTAATGTACAGGAGCGAGGAAGAGGAGCTTCATGGTTCATGGCTTCCTTAGCACTTGTTATTAGGGCTCAGAACGAATCCGAGAGTCCGAGACTATTGCGAATCAGAGAGTAATATTCGAATCCAAATAGGAACTCAACTCTTTTCAAAACTCTTCTCAAAAAGTCAACTCTTGTTGGACTTAGTTGGATTCGAGTGGAATATCTGTACAAGGACAAAAGTATTAAGTATTACATATATCCAAATGGTTTTCCGAACCGAGTCAACAGCGATACGAATCGAGAATGAATACTCGTATGAAAATCCGGATCAACATTCATGAAAAATACTCGAGTTTATTGGCTGGATTCGGTTTGGAATCGGATTTTAAAATGTGTCCAAAACGTGCGTAAATCAGAAATGAAAATGATCCTCCGAACCAACTTCAAAACTGAGGATCAAAGAATTCCCGTACCTAATTGAGGCCGTTTTTTCGTAACAGAACAGCTCATAATCATAATGCACATATATAAAAATCCGTTTAATCCCTGAAAACCAAAAACTGTTGCCAATAAGCGTTGGTTTAAATTGACTGAATGCACTTACATAAGATTCGATTTGACTATATGTGTGTATTTTATATACGGTTGGTGAGCAGAGGCTTTAGCTTGTCACATTTTGAGTGCAGCCTAGAAACAAATGGAAGGATTAATAGCCGTAATAATGGATCAAATCTTGAAGAACGGATCTAGATGTTTAATCAGATATAAAGGGCCATTTGTTGCAAATGCATGAAGCAAGTTTGAGTTTTATGGGTGCTACTCTGACTCTGAAACCAATTTCGAATCCGGTTCGAATTCAAATCCGTATCAGATATTTTCACAGATTTACAAATCGAATACGAATCCAATCCAAATGACATCTACTCAACTCATCTACTCATCTGCATCTACTCAACTCATTGCGTTGCCTTCATGAGAAACCCGAGGAGTTTGTCACTCCCCGAATGTATGTACAATGTTCAATTGTTGTGTCCACAGAGGGGGATGGAGGATGGCGGATGGGACGTGGGGCAGAAGCAGATAATAACTCTGGGCATTGTCTTCCCTTTATAAATAGCCTTGGTCTAACCATTTGTAAGACGAAATACGACGTTCCCCGAAAATTATTAAGGCTCAAATACTCAAATTGTGTTCAAATTATGCATAATCGGATAAGTAAGTACAAAGGTCCAACAAAAACATATTTCCGCATAAATGTACACTTTGGATCTCTCTTCCGTGTAATATAAGAGATGTAATGAGAGATTCCGTGTAATTTAAATACCAGACCAGAGCCTTTGAGAAGGCAATTTGTAAGCACATTTTTATGTCTAGAAGTACTGCTTTTCCTAATAGTTAAAACAAAAAAAAAGCTTCTACCTTTCCCTAACCCTATCCATCGACTGTTCTTTACTATTTAAAAAAATGACTTGTTATTAACTCACTGGTACTAAAAACTGGTTGGAAATCTGTCCGGGTTGAAATACCAACATTTATGTTGCATTGTTGGCATTGTTGCATATGTACCCTTTTTGACAGCTGAATAAAGAATAATAATAATATGTAGGGACAACCACATTATGCTTTATTTTCAAAACTAATAATTATGCTTTTTGCCAAAATCCATTATGCTTCTAAAAATTATGCTTTTTGCAGACTCATATGCTTTAAAATTTTACATTTTAAAATTTTGCATTTAAGAATTTTTCAAAAGGTGTTAATTATGCGGCTTTTACCTTCTAAAATTGTTAAATGGTCAAAATCGGTGATTATAGAAGTTATGGCGGTAAATTTTCATTTTCTGGAATCCTGAAAAACGTTCACTCATTCACTAGCAACAAGAACGAGAGAAAAAAGAATTAAAATCAGTTATACAGTCGGAAATTTTCCTGTAAACTTGAATAGTGATTATGGACATGGCGCTATAAAAGTAACTCTATAAAATTTTGCTCGATATGTCGACTTGTAGGGTTAATTGTTGTATAGCTCATTATGCCGTTATGCTTTTTGAAATTGATGAAATTGATGCGTTTAATGGTTTATTTTTTTACGAAATCATAATTTCCAAGGTACCTAAGATAAGATGGATTTTAGCTTTTAACTGGACATTCGGGGTCTAAAGCGACACTTTTACATGTGCATTTTTGACACTTTTTATGCTTTGAATGCTTTTGGTTGTCTCTAAAATGTGGTTTGTTTCCCAGGAGTGTGCTATGCTGAATTCGGTGCTCGAGTCCCCAAAGCGGGTTCAGCCTATGTCTACAGCTACGTCTGCGTGGGAGAAGTGATCGCGTTCATTGTGGGCTGGAACCTGGTCATGGAATACGTCATCGGTGACTTGAGACTTGATTTCCCTCTCTATCCCTTTACTCACATACTCACATACTCACATACTCACATACTCACATACTCACACACTCACATTCCCACTTTTTAACTGGTAAGCTCGTATTATAAAGCCTCTGGAGGATCTCATGGGGATTTGTGGGCGCAGGTGTGGCAAGTGTGTCCAAGGCCTACAGCGGCTACGTGGACAAGCTAGTTCCGGACCACGGGATGTCCAAGCTCTTCAAAGAGGCAGGCCTCATCCAGGTCTCTTTCCTCAACGAGTACTTTGACTTCTTTGCTTTTGGCATCACAATCTTGCTAACAAGTAAGTCCTAACAAGTGCTTTCCAGTTGTCCAGTTCCATGTTGGGAGGGTGAGGAGAGAGTGGGAGAAGTAGAGAACAGTAGGAGAGAGAGAGTAGGAGAGAACAGGATGGACCCTTCCCTTTCTTTTCTACTCGCAGTTCTGCTCATGTTTGGCGTGAAGGAGTCCTCCATGGTCAACAATGTCTTCACCGTCCTCAACCTTCTCGTCGTCTTCTTTGTGGTGGTGGCTGGAAGCATTTACTGTGAGTGGACTCGAGTCAGAATCAACTCATCACAGTCCCGCTTCCATTGGAAGAGGGATTTGGAGTCGAGCTCCGAAGGAATCCAATATTTCCAACATTCCCATTCTATTTATCTATCTATCCAATCTGAAAATTACACTTTTTTATTCCTACTATTCCAATTGGATTCCGATTGATTTTTCCAATCCAATAATAATCTTCCCGAATTGGATTTTTGAAAAATGAAGGACATTGTGATTTGAATTCCGTTTGTATTCGATTCCTAAATTCGAAAAATATTCGATTCGGATTTGTATTCCAATTGGATTCGAATCTAATCCAAAATGTCGTCCTTTAAGACCCAATAGTGACTAAATGCGGGTAAAACTAAAGTTTTAAATACATTTCCTATAAGAGCCTTTTGCACCTTGTAGGCAAAATATGGAGAACCAATAGGGATCAATAGAATGGAGTATTTTGTGAATTCGTATCCGTATTCGATTCGGATTTACAAACAAACACTCATTCTAGGTTTGTATTCCGTTTGGATTGGTATTACATAGGAAGCAATTTCGGTTATTTCACTTGTACTCGTATTCCATTGCAATTGAACGGAATCCAGAGGCTTTGGATTTGGATTTGGATTGGATTGGATTTGGATTGGATTGGATTGGATTGGATTTGGATTGGATTCCGTTTGGATTCCGTTCGAATTGGAATATGACTCAGCTAAATTGAAGGTGTGATGAACAGCGGATGCGGCCAATTGGAGAGTGGATGTGGGGAGTGCGGCGGAGTGCAGGAATATTTCGGGGAACACGGATGAGGTTCAGCCGGGGGACGTGGGCACGGGAGGCTTCATGCCCTTCGGCCTGAAGGGCGTCACCGTGGGAGCAGCCACCTGCTTCTACGGCTTCATCGGCTTCGACGTCATCGCCACGACGGGGGAGGAGGCCAAGAACCCCAAGAAGGCCATCCCGCTCTCCATCGTCCTCTCCCTCCTCTTCATCTTCCTCGCCTACTTCGGCATCTCCACCGTCCTCACCATGATGATCCCCTACTATTGTCAAGTGAGTACTAACTAACATATAGCTAATTGGAAGTAAGAGCAGCCAAGTAAGAGCAGCCAAGTAAGAGCAGCTAACAAGGGACCTTCCGAACATTATCACAACCCCTTTTTACCTCCCCATTTTCCTTCCGCAGCATGGCCCACATGTAGCGTTCAAAATGTTCACATGTAGTGTTCAAAATCAAAATCCTTCCCACACTGAAAATCTCAAATTAAATCCCAAAATTATGTATGCCCGGCATTTTGGCAGGCATTTCAGCATTTTGACGGGTATTTTGGCAGGAAATTGGACTTGACAGTTATCAGAGATGACCAAAATACTTTAGTTGTAAATACCAAATACAAACACACTCGGAAATTTTAATTGCAAATAATCAATTACAGTCGGCTGCTCCCCAAGTATCGAAAGCCAAATACAAATTGCAAGCTGCATCAGTAGCTACATAGTAGCTTTAGCTATGCCATAAATGCCAAACTGCCAAAATACCCATATTTAACAAAGTTTTAAATTCCTCAAAATGTTCCAAATTGTCAAAATGGCCAAAGTGCCTTGGGAGGACGGGAGCATGGGAGCATGGGAGATGGGATTTTGCCAACACTACCCACGCGAGTGTACACACCAACACCAAGGATTTGGAGTGGATTTTCCCTTCCTTGACCTTTCGGTCAGTTTCAACTCCTGTCCCCTTTTCCCCTTTTCCCCTTTTCCCCGTTTGCCCTTTGGCCCGTTATCCAGCATATATGATTTGATCCAGTTGTCCAGTGTATATGATGGGTTGCAGGACGAGAGCGCCCCCTTGCCTTACGCCTTCGAGTACATGGACTTCGAGGTGGGGAAGTGGGTGGTGAACATCGGAGCGCTCTTTGCCCTCGCCACGAGGTAAGTGTCCAAGTCAAGTCTAACTAGTTCTAAGCCGAGGACATGTTCTTCCCGTCCTCTTTTGACCTGTCCTCCAGTTTGCTAGGATCCATGTTCCCCATGCCTCGCATCATCTACTCCATGGCGAAGGATGGGCTCCTCTTCCACTTCTTGGCCTACGTTCACCCCGGATTCCAGACGCCCATTGTAGCCACGTTGATAGGAGGTCTTCTGGGAGGTAAGTTCAGCCGCACCTTCAATCCCTCCCATTTCTTGCTTCCATTTCTTTGATTCCCCCAGCCCAGATTACCTCCCATGTCCCATGTCCCATGTCCCATGTCTAATTCCCATGACCATGACACATGGCTGGAATCCGCTCGCGCTCTCTTGTCACGTTGTCACGTTGTCACGTTGTCACCATTGAGCCGGAGGAGTCCCTCCGCCCTCAACCTTTCCATTGCTCACTCTTGGCCAACTTCCTTCTGTCAACCCCTGTAATGTGACTCCCATGTCATTTGTTAGCTCTGATGGGAGCCGTCTTTCGACTGGATTCACTCATCGATATGATGTCCATCGGAACGCTGACAGCCTACACTTTAGTGGCCCTTTGCGTCCTCATGTTGAGGTAAGTGGATTCCTTCTCTTCCCGTCTCCCGCGAGTCTCCACACCAACTTCCATCTGGCGGATGTAGCGAACTCCATGGAGAATGCGTGCGGCGAACGGGCGAAGGAAGAAAGGCTGAGAATGTCCACCTTCATTGATTGCATGCCAAAATATAGTATGTTGCTCATAAGTTTTCCTGAATGAAAGAGAATGAATTCTCTTGGACTCGTGCTCAGGTATAGGAAGGACGAGTATGGGGCAGACGGCGTTGAAGAGAGTCCGCCGCCGGTGAGCCTCGCCAATTTGCTGGGTCAGTCCATTAACAGGTCCAAATCAAGAGTTCCCACAAGGCTCTCCACCGTCTTCACAACCATTGCCGTGATTACTTATTGTGAGAACTACATCCATATTTATATGTGCTTTGCTAATGCTAAGCTATGCCTTGAAGAGACTCAAGGAAGTGGCGGAGTGGATGAGAGATGTAAGACATTGAGGGATGAGAGGATGAGAGGATGAGAGGATGAACAAGGATTATTGCTATGATGATTGGTGATTGGTGGATTATTGGGTCCAGGTATCGTCTGCTTTATCTTCTGCGCCGTCCTCATCCATGCTCAACAGGACGGGGTTGCTGAGGAGTCCGAGCTGATGGCTCTCGGAGTCCTCGGAGGCCTTCTCATCCTCATTCTTCTCCTCTTCATGTTCCAGCCCGTGTCACGACACAAGTTGAATTTCAAGGTAACCAAATGCGTACGCAGGAAGGCTTGGGCTCCAAAATTACTTCCCTCACACAGGAGATCACAGGAGAAGCCAAAAGAACCATTTCAGAAACTGTTTCGCTTAAATAAGTGCCTGTAGTTGTCTCTCCAGGCTTGCGCATCAAAATCCACCTCCCGTACCCGTCCAATTACACTCATTTTAAGGGATTCAATAGGATGAACTTGTTAGCTTTCGCACCTCATAAGATATCCTCCGGATGTCACCTTCGCATCATGAAATTATCCTTGAAATCCCCGTTTCCTATTTTTAGAAAATCTACAAATCATTTTCCTCGAAAATGTTTTGCCTACAAGTTCTGATGGGGAAATCAATATTAAGATTTCCTCACCTGTCCATTTTTTCAAGGAAGAAAAAGTGCAGAGGTTACTGCCATATTATTCAAGTTGGGTTTGATTCCGTGAGCGGAACTGTGTGGATTTTGACTTAAAAATCCTCTTGGGAAGCGCCTCTGGACGTCAACCCCTTTGCATGTGACTACTTTTTGCGTATGATTTGACTGATAATGGGAATGACTGATAATGGGAAAAGGTGCCCTTCCTGCCCTGGATCCCCGGACTGAGCATCCTGGTCAATACATACCTCATCCTGGAGCTCAACGGCGCCACCTGGATACGCTTCGGCATTTGGATGGCCATCGGACTCCTCATCTACCTCTGGTGTCTCTGCTCGGGCAGAACGGACCGCACCTACAACCGAGTGCTGGAGGAGCACAGGAGGCTCAGCGCTCCCCTCAAGTCCTCTCTCCAGGGAATCCACAACCCCAGTCTGGAGATCCTGGACGAGAAGCAGGACTTCCCTGGCCAAGTCCTCGTCCAAGGGGCGGAGAAGAAGGGCGGGGGCGG